>JAQFYC010003612.1:0-20104 GCA_034694165.1 Tomocerus mixtus
TCCTTTATCAGAAAACTGCTCTTTCTTTTATTCTACTGCCAATTCCCTTTATTCTACCTTATGGTTCAAATTAAGTCCTGACAAATCCTGGTAACTCAACTACGACATTAATGTATAACTTTAAAATAGCAAAATGATGAACCGAAATACGGTAATACGCGTGCTTCTTTCTTTGGACGTGTTATATGGATTTAATTTTTTACAGAATAATATAGTTTGTTGGCCATTAGGTTATATAACGGTGAATTTGAATGAAGGGAAGCCAAGGAATGCTTGCAAGCCAAGCCAAGCCAAGCCACATGCGGTAACAAAGGAGAAAGCATGATTGGCACCCTGTCGGAGTCTTTGTGGCGCCGAGTTAACTATAAACTGGTCTTACTCTTTTCAGAATACAAATAACTCGCGTCAATCACCACCAGCAACGAAATGAAGTGTAACAGTTAACGATCTACCTATGCACATACGTACGCACACTCTAATGTAATTCAATTCACCTTGTCAATTGTCTACACAGCACAATTTTCCTTTTCTCCTGTCCGGGCATTTCTGTCGAAATATTGTGTTTAGCTCTGAGCATTCCTAATCACAATCACATTCATAACGAACAATTGCCGCTTTGAGCTTAACTCTTCTGTCTACAATACACTAGAATGCAATTCACTATTTCGTATAATATTTTATCAGCACAACGGCAAGGCAACCAAGCCAAAATCCAACCCAAACCAAACTAGAGCAAACCACACTTTGATACTTATCCAATCATGACCATATAAATAGTTCACTACGTACATACATACTTAAGTAACAAAACTTGCTTTGCTTAGTGCCTACAATAGTACCCAAGGCATACTACAGTGCAGTGCATTGAATGCAGAGCCTACCTTATGCGAAACGCTTAATTTACTCATCACTTTCTTAACAAAAATATCTTTAGAAGCAAACAACTGAATATAGAACAAATCAATTCGGAAATACTCCTTCACAACTCTACTTCTATGTAAATCAGTCTTATTCACCAAAAAACCGTATACCAAGAATATGAATTACAGGAATACCACAACAGAAACGTAATTATGTGGGGCATTCCATAATACACATCGCTCAGGTTTACTATACTTTATATATTCAACCTAAACATTTGTTAGCCCTTCCTAACTTCTAAATTTTACGATTTTCACCTTCAGCAAAATGGTAACAATAATGAACATGATAACAAACTACTACAACCATCAGAAATTACTTAAATACCTAGAAATCCTCAACAGTATCTATATGTGGTACAAGTTAAAATATCGGTTGCAATTAGTGCACCTATACTTATCTTTCTCTTAATGACATCGTAGCCATCCAGTACAGGCTATTCTTACATTTCCTTTACAAATTATTTAAAACTACTCAAGACGAGGGCCTGGCGACAATTATTAACAATTTACGTCACCAATTTTTAGTGTCTGCTTTATAGGTACTACAAATAGAACATCTTGTGATTGAATGGAAAATCTTAATTGACAAGCTGTTTGTTTGCGCTTTAGCATTAAGGGATTCTACACAGAAATGTATTCAGCTGCGCATACTTACTCATTGCGTCATGAAAAACAAAAGTGCATCCGGAAATTTTCCAGCACATGACTTGATATTTGCGGAGAACCGTGACGTAAAACATAAAAGCTAAAGTGATACATAATTATTCATTTTTGAGTAACCACACAGTTTTTATGATAATATTGTTTTCCACCCATTACTATTGTCTATACTTCTGGAGAGCAAATGTATAGCTCAATCTGAATACTGATAGTATTAGATAGATAAGTAGGTATTAATTAAAACAGACTATTTACAGGGTATTACGGTAAGACTGATTATTTCGCATTTCGTAAACTAAAAGAAAAACTGGCAATTTCCCAATTAATTTTATAATCATTTTTGCATCATTGAAAAAGTTATTATAATCTTGTAACTCAAAAAACGAAGACTTTTGAATGACACCAACCATAATACAATAATATCTTTATGAGTTATCAAAGTCTCAGCACATTTATTAAAGGGCGCCCGCTGTATTTACTTGGAACGGTGTCTTTTGACGAACTTTTGGGAGTTCTTAAAAGATTCTGTGCAGATACATTGCATAGCAGTACCCTGTACTTACTTAAGTTAGTGCATTAGCCTAAAAAATCTACATTTGCTTATTATCTCTCTGAAAACACACAGCCTGGAAGGAAATTAGAGCAGGTAAGGTAAACTATGGGCAGACAGATAGTCTGGGTCCAGGCCCAATCCACTCCAATGCGTTTAAAGGAAGCTCTAATATAGGCTAATAGAAAAATAATAAATGTAATAAAAGTCGGGTGATTTGAGTAGCTATGTAGTAGCAGTAGCTAACGCTATAATACTTGTTATCTAATGTATAACTACTATACCATGAACAAGTTCTGGTTTTTTGGGAAATGTATTGTATCGCATTGTACTGATAATGTATTGTGTTCTGAGTATTATCAATTCGTCAAAGGAAGATACCTATATGATAGATGAACGTATAAAAGATAGCTCGAAACGGTTGCCAAGTGAGCTCCTCCCCACGCAAAATATACACATTATCATTCACACGCATCATAACTAATTCATAATCGGCAGTCAGACTAAAAAATTAAAGAGAACTTAGAGAAAGCAGAGGAGCAGGCAGTCGTAAATAGAAATACATACAGTGCTCTAGGCAGTATAGTAGTGTAACGAAAGCTTTAAGCCTAAATATCTGTAGTAGTTCATATTTCCTATTTCTATGCTTGTACGGTGTATGTATACGTATGGTGAAAGCAAAATAGTATTTATGTCATGCGTTCTGTTGTATAAAGCTATTTCAGTGTAATATTTACCAGTACATATACTACTACATACTACATACTACACTACGCTATATTACTCATGCCAGGAGTGTGTGACGTGAGTACTAAGTGAGTGAGTGAGTAGTAAAATATCTACACTACATTTATATTTCCTACTAACGTAAGCTTTACCTATCTATGGGCGAATACGAAACCTTACATACATTTTTACTGGTAAAGCTGTAATTTACCTAATCCTTCCAAATCTTTTTAAAGAAAATTGACCCTTATTGCCAGCAAGGGCTATCCCTTCCGTGTAGTTGTCCTTAAGCCTAAACGTATCTTATACATTTGAAAGTATGAATCATAGGGTAATTCAGTACGGGCGGATTAAGAATTATAAAAGAATTTAGGTAAATCAGCATGTGCCCCATTTACTCACTAACTCACTGCATGGTTATGCTTAAATATAATTGATTTTCTTTCGTGGTAGTACTAATACTTCAAAAGACTGTGTACAATTTACTAAATATTTCTTTATAAGTTATTACCAATCGTAATGAATGTGCTTAGTACCTACGTATAGTATACGTAAGCAACCCGGAATTATATAACTACCTCTTTTAATCTATTAGTAAATACCTAAACACTCATTTTGAATTAAACTGAACTCTTTTCTGTGTACTTTACTATATGTATACTCTACTCTACCATAGTGCACATTTTACAGTGTGTATAAGTAAAATGTAATTTTATGTACAGAATTTTTGAAGGTAACTAATAATAAAAGGCTAATCGAATTTGTATAGTAATAATAGAAAGCAAGGAAAAAATAAGTATGAAACTGGTAGTAAATAGCAAAAAATAGCTCGAATTTACATACCTTCCTGCTTATTAGCGTTCAATGTCCCTACTTATTACTGCTTACTACTTAACTACACTTTTCTTACCTCCTATGGGTAGCTATGACTATATTATATGTATTACTACTAATTCTTATCTTTAGCATGCCCCATATAGAGATACATACACACATTTGTAGGGCTCGAAAACACAACGTTTGATTTCCGTTGAAATTCAGTCGTTAAACTTATAGTTACGTGGAACATTTCATAGTGCTTTCATTTCATGGTGTCACACGAGTGGTTGTTATGTTTCAATATTGGCTAACAAAATGCTTTCACTCAACGCAATTCAACTCAAGTCAACTGTTATACAGTTATGTAAAGGTACGTATCAGTATGTCCCTATTATTTAAGTAGGCACATAGGTATAGTAAATAAGTCAATTCATTCTTCCATTCAACTTCAATTTAAACATCCATTGCTTCATTGCTTGCTATAAATTCCCGTGCATACATGCATACACAAATACAATAGCAGACACTTGGAAAACATGGGAAAATGTATTCCTCTATTGACATTCAGAATTCAGAGTACAGGTATCTGTATGTGTATAATTATATACGTTGTTAACTGTCCAATCCAACTTGACGCCCTTCTATACTGACAAATACACTGTATAGAAATACATATGGATATGTTTATATATAAACAAGTAGAGTCAAGTCAATTTGGCCTTACTCTGTTAAACAGTTGAGTGCGGCGCGTCATCATCGTCTTGAAAAACTCAACGCTCTCCAAAACATTTCTTATTGATCATAAAGAAGCTATCAAAAACTCGTTTTATTTTGGCATACGCGTACAGTACACTTAAGTAAGTATAGTCATACAATACACACACATATATATAGTATAGCATAAGATACACGCTTGAATTGCACTAATGTAATAGTATCAAATCAACTTTTCTATTTCTGCTTACATACTACGACTACAATCAGCTAAGGCCAAGAAAACTAAAATAAGTGAGACAGGCCAATGCAAACGTAAAGAAACCAAGAAGAAAGTATGTAAGTATATAGTTCCTATATATACCTAGTCCTGAACGATACACAAAGCAACATGTTTCAATTCCAGTCCAGTGTACTGTACTGTATGGTAGGAGCTATCAACCTAGTGTATAAAATTCTAACGTAACTATTTTATGCCACAGGAGTAGAAAATACAAAAGTACAATGCTATAGTTATTGTATTAAAAGCATGTCTTGTATGTTATACTCGTATTACAGATATGTGGCTTATTGGTATGGCTTGACTAATGTACTTATTTGCTATACTTACATCGAGAGTCGTAAAAATCCTTCACACAACCAATTTTGTCAATACAATATGTAGCTATTTAGTACTGTGCAGTGTGGAGCAGCAGCACTACTTTCTAGCTCCTGTGCATCAGTATCTCGGCTTTCCATCAATTTTATTCCTTCGGTATCACTCCAAACCTAAAAGGCTACCTTCCTATTTTGTTAGTAGTAAGTTACGATTAGTAACCCATGCTGCTTTGGACCTTTCCCCTTCCTAGTATCCTATCAGCTACCTAAATACGACTACGACTACAACTACAACCAACCCAACCAAAGCTCACTGTACAAAATAAAGCAGCCGGCTAGGCTTCCGTAATGCTTTCCATTCAACTTTACAACTGTAACGAAAGTCAGATAGAAACTAAAGTAATATTACACACAGCACAACAGAACATAACAAAATAAAAGGTCCTCCGCCCTTGTGTACACAAACTATTGTATTCTACGTGTTTAGTAAGCTGCGGAGAAAGTTTCAAAATAACATGCCATAATATAGGTAGCTGTATCTGTATATGTACATAAGGCCACGCCAGAGCTAGAGTCCAGTCCAGAAGAGTTAGTATTCTGCTCTACATTTCAAAGCACTACATAATATATTTTGTGCTTCTAAATAAGTATAAGAAATACTACTACATGTCTGTACATTCTGCTCATATTATTTAATCGTATCCGTATCTCTTCAGCTAAGAGCTTTTCTATCTCTTACTCATGCTTACTCATGCTCTTGATTTCTTAAAGGCTATTAGCTGCTATAATATATGAGGACAACATTGAGTATAATAAAGTGCTACACTATCTACTGTACTTATATGTATTATATAGTCTTGAGCTATCTGCACCTATATACTGTAGAAGTATATAATAAGTCTAAAGAGAATGAGTGCAAAGAAGCACATTTGAGCATTCCTTCGTCATGCTTTCCTTCCTTTCGTCTTCCTTTGAATGTATGTATGTCTGTCTGTATTCTGTATCTGTAGTGAAGGAGAGAAGAGTGGTTGGTGAGCACTAGAGTTATTTAGCATCCTCTTTTTGCTCATCCATCATAGGAATACAGTAAATCATCCCAGTGCTCTCAACTGAGAGCTGAAGTCAACTCAACTGAGCCCGTTCCTCTATTTCTCTTTTTCTTCTACTGTCTCTACTATATTGTCGTAATTCTCCCTTCCTCTCATTGTCAGTTCTCCTTAAGAAAGCCATTCTATCATCCTACAATATGCACTAGTCCTATATCTTACACTTAAACAGGACTCCTTTAACAATTCATTTAGGAACACGATATAGTAGTAAAGGAATTATATCTATTAAGGACAAAAAATAGATAATACATAAGTATTTTTGTTTTGGGATGCACTATGCACATTTAGGGATAGTATATGCTCTATACTGAAGGACATTTATATAGTGGTTAACAATATTGTAGCTAATATAGATGCCTACTGGACATGAGACTGACATGTGGTCAATAGAGTTAAGTTTTCTCCAATGCATTGGGCTATTTACGACAAGATGTGCACAAAGTCAATAAAGCAGCGTGCCAAGGTCGCAGCTTGGAGTTTGTAAAGATTTGCGATGGATTTTAGATAATGTGGACGAACGTCCTTTACAAATTTGCTGTAAAAAATGGACAGAGCATTCCCAACATTCGCTAACTTTTTTTGCGTAAACAATTTTACATGTTTTACTATGTATACGAAAGTACATTTTTTGAAAAAATATTAATTTATATAGGCAAAAATATTTTTTGACGAGAATGCTTTTAGTTCGAATTGCGAGTAATATTTGATTATATAAGCGAGATTAACTCTGTAAATAGAAGATGCACAACGCAGGATGTTTTGGTCTGCACGTAAGTTCTAATGCAACCCGACTGGCCTAGAAAATATAATTGGCTGGCAGCTAAAATGAGCTTTCCATTTGCATTTAGTTAGTGTATAATTAGTATGCATTATGTTGTCTGTCCGTCGTGTAAATTGAAAGTTTCATTGAAAGTCTGGGATGGACGGCTGGAATTTTATTAGCGAATAGTCCGCGTAGCTCCATAAAATCATTTCCTACTTAACCTAGTCTCGTATCATAATATTATGTATGTATAATATGTAGTAGGCAGTGTGGGTATTCTTTCTAGTGTTTTACGTGCTTGTTGATGCTTTACAATAGAATAGGGCATAATTTTGCAATATGTTGTAGTTTTGAGTTGGCTTGGCATGTTGGAGTTAGATAGATAGATTTTGTGAGTTGTTTGGTATTTCCCATATGACATGACATGCAATTTCAAGTGCGTATTTCATTTCATCCTTCCATTCCATTTTGTTTCATTCTGCTAAGTTGAGAATTATGTTTTTCTACACCATTTCGCCTTGAATGTGTCCGTGTGTTACACTTTCTGCTTACATTACACCATGAAAGCTTTCAGTATTATTATGATAACCTGCTCATATGTCGTATGTCATATCGTAGCCCACTACACCATACCACCCGCACTCAACTCTTCCAAACATGATTATCAAGTACATATTTACGTCACTATATGAATATTATTAGTAAACATTAAAAGTATGAATAGAGACAAAGTATAACAGTGTAGTACTGTATATCTGTACTGTGTATATATGTATGTACAGCAATATTAGCTATAATATATAATATTAGTGTGGTAGTAGTAAGAGTAGGCTTATTATTATGCATTAAAGATGGACGTGTGTCATGTATGTGTGTTAGTATACCTATAGTATTGTACGTAGTGTGTAGCAATGGTTAGCAGAATGAAACGGTTATTTAACTGCAAGTCAACACAGTCCTCGCAATACGTTACCCACCACCACCTGTCAACACCCCTACGTCGAAAGCCACAAAAATGCCGATAAAGATGTACGTAATTACATTTTAGATTGCTAACCTAACCTAAATCGCCCTTAAATAATCTAAAACATTTAGATATTACTTAAAAAAATAACGTTAAAGGCATTTTTTGAAATAAAAAAAATTGTGAATTTATAACGGGAAATCTAAAACAAAGGTATATTTTGTAAAATCTACTACTAATATTTATTGTTCGTAGCATAATTGTTTTACATCAATATTTTATTCTTTCAGAGAAATAAAATGCTTCTATTTTTTGTTACATTTTTGGATGACCTGTGCTACCAATTATGTCTGAAGTATATAAGCACCCTTGTCACCGCCGAGTAAATTAACACCGTTTTAATTTACTCAGACTCGATGGACGGGTCTTGAGGATGCGTTACGTGTTGGCTACAGCATTCAGAGTATTCATTGAATTCAACATAATACTTTTATCTACGTAATAAAAACGAAAGTAGGTGGCTTGGTTGGATTTGTGTATGTCTGTATTGAAATCCTTTTATAGATACGCCAAACAAACGAAACTGAAGTGAACCCAACCCAAATCGACGCAAATTAAACATATGTGTACTGTACTGTACAGATATAATGGGTAAAGGTTGTATATGTAAAATAATGCGTATAAAAGAACAATCATGCAATCAGGTAGCATTAGCAGTGGGACCAAATAATTATAATATACAACCTACATACAGTCTGTAAAGAGGTATACGCACACTTATTAGTATTATAAATAGGATTTATATGATATGATAGGAGAATACTAGAATGATAATCGCAAACCTTTGCTTTATATCGTATTACATTAGAAGAGAAAGAGACAGTCTTCTCTTGTGTGTTTTAAACGAGGGAAATCATTCGGTTGAAATGTTGACTTTAGCAGGCAGTCGACTGACTGTTTGTATAGTCTCGTGCATGTTCCCATCCTTTCCCTTTAGATCACTTCCCTGTCTTTTCTACGCTTTCACTCACTCACTCACTCAACCAGTTCAGGTTAGAATTTAGAATAAACTACACTACAAACATATAATGGCAACCACACTAAATCATTCTCTTTAGCAATATTATTACATGGACTCACTGTATGTATTAATATGTAGATATATAATAGTCTAGTCTCTCTCTTATCAAGCTAAGCAACCAAATATCACTATCACTGAGAATTTCATTTACATTCGCATTCGGATGACAAATATTTTCTCTTGGTTATAGCTACCTACGTCTAACTTATCACAGTCTCACGGCCAGGGACTCATATGCAATGCAGGAGATATGTAGGTACTATAATGCAAAATGCCAATTTAGATCCCACAAGACATACTTACCATTAGATGTAATGTATTCCAGGATTTCCAAAATCTTTTTTATACACAGGTGGCTACAGTCAGTATCTACCTAGCTATATTTTAAACTTAATCATTTCTCAGTGTTCTTCGAAGGATAAGCCACTAAATCAACTAACATTTTCAGAATCCAGTTTCTTTAGGATCATATAATGTTGAGGTGCTTACCTATAGGTACCGCTAAGTAAACATGCGGTTTGCATCTGTGTCTACTGATTATGTGGCATTTTAACAAAGCCATCTAAAAATCATCTTAAACGTTTCCATTTTCTCGGTTGTTCCCATTGTGAACAGATAAACGTTTTTAAGCATTAATAATCTGTTTGCCATTTAAGTGTTAAACTTGTTTTGAAGTAATTTTGCTCAAAATATGATAAAAGATAAAGAATTCACAATTTTAAAATTTAGCATGTATAATTTTCACAAAGCTGTCCATAAAACCAAAAACCTATAGCTATTCTTTACGAAATCGAATTCTTTGTTGTGGCGGAAAATTATATTTATCAGAAAATGATATTAGAAATCTTCTGTTCAACAAAATAATAGAAATATTTGGTGAAAGAACGTACAGTACTGATATTCTTCTAATAAGCATAGGCTATGTGCAGATATACAAACTTTGGTCCAATTGTTTCAATTTAGATATGTAAATAGTTTTTGTTCTTTTATTTAAGAATTTACAAAAACCATCAGAATCATGAAAACTATATATACAACGTAGATATTTAAATAAGTATTATGTATAAAAGTTGGATAATGGAGTAATACTATATAGTATTACGTAGACGAGTATATACTCGTAGTAGTTTTAGTTTCTCGTTATAATAGATGTTAAAAACGTGTTGAATGATTCTCAGTAAAACGTTACATAACTCGATTTAATAATAGTGTTTTAAGTAGCCGGAATGCAAATATATTGATATAGGTAGAAAAATACTATAATTATATTCGTGTATGTACGAGAGGAGATATAGTTAATAGTGTCTTGAGCTTATATAATGCAGGCATTTATAATTATTGCTGTAAATCTGCAACCTGTGCACATTAGTAGTATTTAGTTGTAATGCAGCTTAAACTATAGGTACACTATGTCATGAGGCATATATTTGGCTGATCACATCAGAGATGCGATGCAGATCAGGATCAGAGAGGAGTAGACGGTAGAGTAGAGTAAGGCTACAGCTAAGCATATCTATTTGTACCTACTGTATCTTTAAAAGCACATTGTAAGTATTGAGTGCAACTGTTATCGTTAGCCCATATTTCTCTTCCTTCGCCAAAACGACGAAAGAAAATAGAACTACACACAACACAGTTTTCTATTGTTATGGAGGAAGTAGTGTAAAACTATCCTTTGGTATGTACATGTAGGTATTATATTGTGGTGATAGCTGCCAGACTAAGGTCTAGCCAAATAAGCCATCCAAACTTCTCAACCGACTGACTGTCAGGTTTTACATTATCAAACCTAAGCTATACATAAATAGTTACTTATGTCCATACATACAAGACAGATAATATATTTTTGTAGTGCCTACATGCATTTAAAATACATACTTTACTTACCTACATACATTTTGGACGTACTATAGTAAAATATATAATAAATGCATAAATTGTATGTAAAATACGTACCTATAGATTATATAGGTCCTTCCTTATATAACTCTTTATGCTTAAGCTATGTGAAAAAGGAGAGTGAGTGGTATGCGCAAAGAAATACTTAGAATAAGAGAAACCCAACGTCAGTAAATGCTTATAGGAATATACATACACATACTTAGAGCAGGATACATAAACTCTGTAAACTAACTCTCAGATCATAAAAGTTTAACAGACTCCCTGAACATGTAAACAAAAAGAGGAACGAGAGCACAATTACATTTACGGCTTTTTCAGATCTGCTTTACTGTCGGCCTTTCTTCAATGAATAAGTGTTGCATAAACAGCTCGTAATTTCCATTAGATTTCACTTGGTGGCTTGACTTGGCTTGGTTTGCTTCGGCTTTGCAGCCTTTAACTCCCATTCGTTTGCTTTATGTTTGTTAGAATGACGATTTAGACTCAAAAAGGAAAAACTCAATACTATCTGTAGATATAGTAGCATAGTAGTGCTGTAGCTACTACTACTACTATTTAAACTTTATTATTTCTCGACCTACACGTGTGTGTAGGTAATGGATGTTTAATGAAAGCATTTTCTCACATCTGAGAAAATTAGAGCAGATACCTTCCCTAATGGAATTCCTCTAGTGGATTTTTATCGATAATTAAAAAGACCAACAAGAGCGTAATTGCCAAACTTTTATTTGGGTAATTTGTTTAACAGACCATCCAGCTCTTAGTTTATTGTCGGAATACTTTTCCCTTTCAAGTGAAACCAGAACCGGAGGTGAGATGAGAGCTCCGCTTCACCCAACAACTCTTTTCTCTATTCTCATTGTTATTCTCAAATATTATGCCAATATTGTGTTTGACAATTTATTTTATCAAACCATTTATAGAAGTTCTATGGACTACTACTGATGTACAGTAATAGTGAACAAGTTTTTAATTAGAAAAATTATATATTCATCTATAAATTAAATAATTCGTAAGCTTATACCTACAGATACACACTAAAAAGAACAAACAATGTCTGCAGGGAAATCTGAAAAACGAAATGTTTTTGCTTCGTTGTGAGGAAACCTGTTTTTGAAGCCTGGTGGTCTTCAAAGTGATTCGATTACGTCTAGGGACCCATATTTATTTATATTACAATTAACTATCAATGTATAACAGTCTAAAAGCAGTTTTTTGTAGGGATAGTGCTACAATTTTTCCCATTTTCCCTTTAATCAGTGCCAAATTCTTTCACATTTATAAAATACGATCGTTACAATATTATAGTGCGTAGTGTGGTGTGAAAAAGCACATAATGTATCGATTATATCGACAGTCAATTTAGAAGCATAAAAATATACAATATTCAAACGTGTATTGAATTACTTAGAAATATATCGTAGGTACTTTAGTATTACATTGGTACTTATATTATGTGCATAGAATTTATATCCAAATATGTTTCCATATTGTACAAACTAATCGTTAGCGTCAATATTGCATAACTACTTAGGAAAGTATATCATTGAAGTATGCTTGCTATTGCTATTGCTACACACCTGCTTTTGAAAATTGGGTGTGAGTGTGAGGTGTCGAAATATAATAAACAGAGCGTGTTGGTATTTGGTATGTCACCGACATACATATTTGTAGTATTACTACATTTCGTATAATACGGTAGATACAATAGTAAATATAAAGGACCATTACATTAGACATTGTTAGTTGCATTGCGAATATAACACCCTTCTTGCCTGGCCTGGCTTGGCGAAAGCAAGAGTTGGTTGGTTGGGCTGGGATATATTGAAAGAAATTGGAGAAAGGAGTGTCCATCCAGTCGGCAGTCAAGTTGTTGTAAGAATAAGGTGAGAAATGTCTCTTATCGACAGCAAATATTATTAAAGTAACTGTGTACACGCCCGTGTAGTTTTCTTTACAACTTTCCAGGATTAATACTATGAACTTACGATGACAGTATTACTAAACTTTAGTTAGACGACCTACTCAGCCGACGTACGTGTCTTTGTCCTACTATTCTTAGATTGTTACTGTTATTGCCATACTATACAATACACCCTATGTAGTAATATTGTTTCATTATGACTGTGTCTGCACTAGACGTCCTATTTATAAAAAAAGTAGTCAGATTGCCTCTTTTAGAATTACTTACTGTATAAGGTGTGCTAGCTAGCAATACATATAAAAGATAAATAGGTATGCAACTTTTATCGCGAGATTTTGATTGTACCTTCGATTATTAAATAAATCCTTAAGACAGCATACCTATACAATTACCATACATAGGATACTGCTAATATATTAACTGTGCAAAATCCTGTTAGCAAAAGTGAAACTGCTAATTATAAGTATACATACAGAAGATAATGGGTTAAGCTATTAAGCTACTTAATTACTTGATCTTTCTAAAACCGTTTACGTTGTACAAAAATCTTTCATTAGTAAATACCTTCAATGAAATTAATTAAAATGTCAAGAGCTTATTATGATTTTGGTTTCAATTCAGCATTCAATGTATGCTCCAGTTAATGGAAATAGTGCCTGTCCAATTTTATGATAGAAGTCTTTAGTAATACTTTAGCATCGTGATAGATAAAAAGATGGATGGACGTTGTTGTTGTTAGATCCCCATAAATATTACAAACATTAGCAGTTATGAAGCTAGTTAGTTACTTTAAGCTTCTTTTATCTGACACCTTTGAACAAGTATGTCGTATACAGGAGTAATAAAATTGCAATTGGATTGTGTGTATGCAGTATGTACAATATACGCATGATGGTCACGATTGATAATATCATGAAAGCTTTTCCTTATTTATTAATGATATGCCTTCGGCCTGAATATATTTTTCTATTGGGGAATATAATTTATGCGTGCAGTACACATAGGCAGGGCAAGACACGATATTATAAATGAGTTCTTTTGTTAGTGGTTTGAAGGAAGGAATTCGGTTTGATAATTCGTAAAATGGTGTTGGGTCACTAGCTATTGAAATGGAGTAAAGTAAAGTAGCAGAATAGTAATAACACCTTGAGGAGGTACAAAAGGTGAAGAAATGAATGTTTGGAGCTTTAGAGAACGTAGTGCCTACGTAAATAAGTTGCTTAGTGTTGGTGCCTCTTTTATTATATGCCCTAACTACCTAAGTAACTATAAGTAAGCTAGAAAAGTGCAAGTACAAGAAAATCAAACACTTAAGGTATATATTAATCTTAGAGTGAATAGAGCCATAGCCGTGAGTGTACCGTGTAGCATAGTGGCTGTCGGTGTCCATTCCGCAGTAGAGTGGAAGTTATCAAACAAATACAGAGCCCATTACAGTAACAACTACAAAATCTATTGACTCAGGAAAGTTTGAATGGAAACTCCCTTCTATGCTTACTTTCTCTCTCGTGGAGCTTACTTAGCAGGACTAACATGATTGTGTTTGCATTGAACTCGGAATGAGCCAATTTTTTCTAAAGTGACTGGCTTGACATCATGTGCGGGCCTAATAGTACACAAAACGCTCTACATATAAAACTACATGGTAGACACTAGACACAAATAACAATAATGCTGCACAAACTTAAGTAGACATACTAGTTAGTATACATATATAGATATGTTTATAAAACATATCCTGTCCTGACACTAATGTGTCTATTACATTTAGAAACCCTAGGCCTAGTCTAGTAAGTAATTTAGCTAATTAGAATATACACTATGCAAATACATTAGAATTGTTGTCTCGCTAAGTAGCTTTAGCTCTGGTATGTGCTTACGTCTAAGTTATGTAAGTGGTTGTGCTTGATTTGGTCGTCACGTCAATTCACCGACAGAACAAGACAGACATAACGCGGCCTGTACAATGAAAAGCCCAAGTTTTTTCTATTGAACGGAAAAAGACAAATTTATAAATATTTTGGCCTTTCGTGTACAAACTGAAAAGATAACTTTACCTTTTCCATTCACTAGAAAAGGTTGACTTGGCCTTTTTCATTTTATAGACAACGATAAGCACCTGAAATTTACCAAAGCTTAGCAAGACGTCATAAAGAACTCTAGCCAGTTCAGTTAGGAATACAACTAGACAGCATTAAAATACAAATCCAGTTAGCCAGCTTAGCTTTAGCTACCATCCTTTAGCCACAAACAACCTGCGATGTAATGTAATGGCAGTTTGGTCCCTCTCCTGTCCGATCAATTGATTTATAATACAAACTGACATTTTTTCAGATACGGGGAACAACCATTCACGTCATTTTGAGTGAACCATGTTGTGCAAACGATAAAGAGTGATTTCACGTTACTAAACACAAAATACTATACAATACGGGACCGGTGGGCTGGTGGGCGCGTGAAAGTATATCGTGGTGTACTAATATTATTATTCATATCCACATTATGTATGTAGTAATCGTTTCTACTTGTGTTTTGTGTGTGCGAGCAAAGTACTATCCATTGATACTTGGATAAGTAAGACTGATACATGACATGTAATAGGAAAAGTAAAATAAAGTTGGAAATTCTATGCATGGCCAGATCAGGCCACTATTGGTGCCACAATCCATAAATATTCTATACTATAATTGTACAGTACAATAGACTCTACGCATTCAACTTAAACTGGGTCGTCCTACTCTATTCTTTACATTTATACTTCCATGATCGATATAAATAAACACAAATGCACTCAAGACAAAGAGCCTAGTAAACTACAAATAATGTTAGCTAAAGTTTTGGCGAAAATAATTATATTATAATGGATAAATACAATTAGCATATTACTAGCACAGATTAATGCAAATATACATCTTCTCTTTGACGTTAGTTTTAAATTATTGTGGATTCCTGTTCCAATCAAAGATAGACATGAAGTACAATAAATTTTCGAGGAAATTTTGCACTCTAAACCTCCATCACATTATAGTGTAGGTGTAGGTAACAGGTAAATTTTTAATCCCTACGTATGTAAAATAGATTATATTAAATACATAAAAATGCAATTTGTATGTTCCGGTTTCAATACTAACAATCATTACCCTATAGGCCGTAACAACTAATCTTTGAAACTCCTTGGGTCCACAATACCCCAGTAACCAAAAATGAGAGATTTACATATTTAGTGCTAAACTTTTGCCTTGTCCTACCTAGTAACTTTTTATTTCTCTGCTAATTCGACCCCCAAAATTTTGAAATACGATTATAATTGAAAGAGATACTTGACTTCATTAGAAAGTACTAATTTAGCAGTGGAAATATTATAATCACTGATATTTTAAAATATATTGGGACACTTCCTATTCTTCATAAGCCACAAAATCGAACCGCGAAACGAAAATTCGAAAATTTGTAACTACAATATTTCCCGTTGCGCATTGGAATCCTTGCTTCGTTACGGCCTATAGTAAGAAATCGCCATTGAATATTATATCGAACATTAATCGAGTTTCTACAACTTTTTGTGTTTACCTTGTTCCCATTATTTGCACAGTTGAGTTTACGTGCCTCTTAATATATAAGTGATGTATAATTTACATTTACATCGCGAATAATTTATTTACAATATAATTCCTCGAATTCTGCACTGATAAATATATTCAATTTTCTCGTTTTCTACGTAGAGGTTGCATTCCTACGTCCTATTTATGTGTGTTTGCCTTTCTAAACAACATATATGTACTATTTGTGGTGGTATTGACTCAATGTTGTAGTACGACGATTCCACGGCTTCGCAACCTCAATATTATCAAGTGCGTACACATTACTACTTTAGTTAGAGGCTACAAGCCAATTACTATACCAACAAAACCGCTTTCCTTAGTATACTTATACATAAAATAATTTGCTACCAATTTACTTATTATTTACATTATTTGCTGAAACTCTGCCTGTGTGGTCCACTACATATACATATTGCCAATATTGCATATATTTTATATAGAAGTAGGTTGACCAACTATTCACCCTGCAAGTTAGGCTTAACATTTAGCAAATCCACAAGGAAATTTTAGTGCACCACCAGTAGTGCGGTTGGTGGTGGGTCTACCACCCTGACACAAACAAACTTTGACAGCATAAACTCACTTTGATTTACAACTCCTGATCAAATAACAAATAAGATAATTATGCACACACATATTTATAATCAAGCCTAACGCTAACAATAATGAATTAGGAACATAAAAGCAGTGTGACTGCGTGGCATAAATGTAAATCATTTGAGGACATTTCTCCAAAATTACTGAAGAAATGTTGACACGAGAGGTGTCTATGCGGTACAAAGTTAATTTTGCATGAAAATGTGGTACTATCTGTAAATGGCAATATATTTGACACAATTTGTTTTTGCCTTTGCAAACCGATCCCAAATTGTTGTGTAAATACTTAAATGTTGCAGTGTTTTACATAAAAAATTTGGACTTATTGATTTACCTAACATCAATTATATTAGAATGCTTCTGGATTATTTAATTCATATGCTAATTTAGACATTTGCTTCAATGTCATAGTACTAATTGTGCAGTAAGTTTGTGTTGACCATGAAAGAGTTAAGTAAACAGAGATACAGAACTTATATTCAGGTATAATATTTGTAGGAATGTAGTTTGTAACGCTGTAACCATCTATAAAAGAACACTATGGCACTTGCAATGCAGTTCTTTCTTGTTAGTTACATATTTTATGTAGCTTATATAGTACAGTATGCAGTAGTAGTATAAAATAAAGTACACAAACTTAAATTAGAAAATAGCGGAAGAAGCTGAGTAGTATGTGGAGTAAAGAGAAAGGAAGAAAGAGAAAGTAGTTGGTTTTGGTTGTGCTCGCGTAGAGAAAGCTAAGTTACATTGGGAAGGAGTGAACTAAAGAGTTATTATTGGCTCCTTTGCCAGGTAATACAGAAGTGGGGGTAATGTACACCTAGAGCGGTAGTTTATGTTCCGACTTTTCCACAAATTGAGAAAGACGTGGAGAAGAAAGAGAGAAAAATTGCAAGGGAAATTCGAATTCTCTGTTTCTTTGAGCATTTCATTCAGCCGAGACTCTAATAGCTCCTAGTGGCTGGGTTCTAATGTCAGCTAGTTAACTAGTATTGTTCATACACACCCCAACAGTTACTGTAGTTGACTTATACCTACTTACTTTACTTAGGTAAGTCAAGTCAAGCCAACGTTACACTAACTTATTCATACATATGTTGCAGATACATTATCTGCACATTTACCAACAACTAAGGAATTTAGATATAAATATATTGAATGTATTATAATTTGGGAATTGAGACTTTACTTAGATAAATAGATCACATTTGGACATCTTGGACATTTTGGAATCTTCATCTTTAATTACTGGAATTTTTTGCTGGAGGTATACAAAATAAAATTAGCTAAAGGTATACACATTCGGTATGCAATTACAACTTTAGTCCTAATACAATTAGTATATTATATACAGCTTTAGAAACACTAAAGTGTTTCTGATACAATGTATCACATATTTTCTGAAGATTGTCCAATTTGCCTGCAACACCTACTACATAGTTACTAGCCCACTGCGGATTTCAAATTCCAGCGTACATAATTCTATTTAGGTAGTTTCTCTTTAGGTATTATTTGTGTACAGTGTTCTATGTAGTTTACTACACTCTAGATATTATGCATTTCCTATTTAGCTTTAGATAGAAGCATTTTATACTTAGCACACGTAATGTAAAGGGAAAGTAGTGAAAGTAGTAAGCAACAGAATGGATTGAACTTGCTCGACTTGGATTGCACTTTCAGTGTTGTGTAGGTAGAAGTGTATGGTATATGGATGGCTTAAGGCCACTTTGGTTAGGCTTGGGTTGGCGGGGCGGGATGCGAATGTGACAGGAGCAGAGCGGAACTAAAAAGAAGGAGAAACGGTTGAGAAAACACATGGAATAAGCCCTGGATTGCCCCAAGCGTTCGTTCTATTTCTTCTGCTGTGCTTGCTTGTGCTACTTGTACAGTACACTACATACACAATTTATATGGAGCACATGCATACATACATACATACATACACATCATCTATAGATATAAATATCTATCTCTACATACTACATAGTACAATAATGTACTGTGTTGTACAGTACACTCTTCAGCAGCGTAATGTCACAAAAACTAAAACCACAAAGTCAACGCTAACGCTAGCACGGCTGCTAGGAAAAGAAAGTTGCGAATATTGTAGTCAGTCCAGTTTCCAGTTCCAGTTGCAGTCCTCCTGCTATAGAACTACAAATACAACTGGAAGTTTTCTTCTGTACAACTGCGACGCTTTCTCCGCTTATCAGAAAGCTTGTCGCCATAATAGTATAAAGACGTAGAAGAAAGAAGCGCAAGTTTTTCCTTGCTAACTAAATTACATAAATACTTTGATTCATTCTTTGTCTTTCCTTTCTCTTTGTATACATATGCTCACTCACGTCAGTTGACTCCACTCCACTCAACTCACTGATTCCTTATACAAATAAAAAGTAACTATGTACACACTACACTACTACACTCTCTTCTATAGAAATACCGAGCATTATATCACTAGTACAAACTCTTCCACCGACAGGGTAAGTAAATATCGACAAAAACCAAATTTAAGCAAAATCACAGTCATCTACAAATAAAACACTCACTCACTCTTGATGCTGTCCTTTTCATTCCTATACATCCAGGTACACAATTATACTAATGCCCAAAACTATTGCCCATGAATAATTATTAACTTTTCCTTAATCAAACTTGTTTTCCTTTTACAACTGCACATTTAGTTGTCGGAATACAATTATCTCTATAAGCAGGTATAAATATTAAAAAAACAATCACCTATTTTATAGGTTACACGGCCAATTCGGCCAAGGACGAGAAATTATCGTTAGCATTGCTCATGCTATCGCAATGAAACTATAAAAATAGAGAATGGAGATATACTCTTGATATATAGTAAACAAAACACAAAAATTTGCATTATTTAACATTCATGCAAATAGAACAAATACAGCAAAAAAATGTTAAGAATTCATTAACACGACTATTTGGCCTTAAGGTAAGTTACGCAATAGAATTTTTGGGTGACACATAAACGCTAACTATTATTTTTGTAGTATATGCTATCGTATATATGTATATTGGAGAAAAAAATAAAGGATTGTGTATTATTATTATTATTATTATTATTTATTCATTCGGATGATATGACCAGTGGTCTTTACATCGTATTCATTGTTAATGCAATATTTAACTTATGGAGTCTGGCATGC
>JAQFYC010003613.1:0-20103 GCA_034694165.1 Tomocerus mixtus
CAAATATTTCTGTGAGTTTTCCCCCCAATTTGTGGTAATTTAGCCCAAGCCCAATAAACAAGACGGTACCCCTCTTTCATATAAAAATAATAGTAAGGTGATGAATTAACCTCAACTTCAGTCAATTGTGTTTTTTTGGGTTAAGAAAGCTTAGCAAATTTACTTATAGTATGTAAGCCACTGCAAAAACTTTCCCCTAAGGTATCATAAATATTCTGTAGCTTTGATGCAAACAAAAATTGGGAGACGAAAAGGATATTGGAGGTTGTGCCATGCTCGCCAAATGCAAAAATATTGTCAAGCAATATCTCTGAAATTAGCATATTGTGCATTGAAGTGCGGTTTCCATTTCCATCGTTTCATTTTCAGCAGCTATACAGTATGTACAATTACATTACTATACAACATAGAAAGATCCACATAGAACAGACACTTTGAGACTGAGACCCAGCTATTTTCATGTTTTCATGTATTATAGTGACTATTGTATCATGGCACAAAGTACCAACAAACACAGAGACTCCTGCTCATAAGAGTTTAACCGGTCTTTTCCATTCATGGTACTAAGGCAGAATTTCACAATTCATAACCACAGCTTCGAGAGATGCCAGAGTATAATATTTTGTTAGCTTTTATATAAATCGACATTTTTCAACAATTTCAAAAATAGATATAATTAGAACACCTTATTAAGTAATGTCTTATAGTAATCATCAAACAATTGCAGATGCATAGTATAGTGAACATGGGTTGTTCGTTTCGTTTACCAAGTAGTTTCTAAGTTTCTTATGTTACCAAGTAGTCATATGTTTCTGCAACATATACTAGCGAATTCATAGGTAGCTACATAAAAAGATGTTACCTGTATCCTAGCAGAATTGGAGGAAAACCATTTGCTATTTACTTTTTGTTCATGAATCCAATAAATATTGCATTATGTACACAGTAAGTACCTGTCGACAAGACAAACAGCACGCTTACGTGATGTAGTCTTGTCTTTTTTGAAATCGATGAGGTCTGTGCAATTTGCAGTGTTGTGTCAATATCACATATCAACTTAAGCCAAACGAACGGACGTCTGGCCAGTATTGTGGATCTGAGTAGTGAATTTCGGAATTTTTAGCAAAGCTATTTGCTCTCTGATTTAATAGTCAGCTGGAAAATTATGGCCGATTTTTACAGACTATCATTTGAACGTGCCTTGACCAACAAACCTACTAAATAGAAGAAGAGCTAAGGCCATGCCAATCTCTAGCTTTCTCTGCAGAAAAGTAAATTTTCTCTCTCTCTATTGCCAACAGCTGAATAGAAAGGGAATTAAAGTGAAAGTGGAACTGTCACTCCACTTTCTCCACTACAGCTCTATCCATCTGGTGAGTCTCAAAAACTTTCACACAGAAAAGTTGTTATGATGTGATGATACCAAGGCAAGGGATGTTTACTCCATTGTGTAGCGAGAAAGTGTCGTTCTCTTAGGCATTTAAGTAGGTACTTTTTAATACAAATATCATATGTAGAAAAACCAGAAAAGTTCGAATTTATCAAAAACTTTGAAATTGAGTGTCTATTACCTTCATCAATGCCATTACCAGCCTACCACCACACCACACCATGCCATACCTCTTTCCATATTTATGATCGCATTAACCAATTTACAATTACGGCTTCTGGCATTAAAGCAACTTTTTTCTATAATAGCATTTGCTATCTATAACATTGCATTGCAAGTATATTATGCCTTAACATAATATACTTGGCTTACATAACATAGTGTTATGTAAGCCATTCCCTGACAGGAATTTCAATTTTTCCGAAAACTAATTCAACTTGTCAATTTTCTAGCATGTACAGCATTACTATTACTATACACAGTTAGCGACTTCTTGTCCGTGGTAGATCTTTGACATTTTATAGTAGTGTGAAGCGTATTACATGTCCTACTCTGTCAAAATCAAATAAGGGAAGACTCCTTGGTGGGAAAGGAAAACCTATGCTTATGATAAATAATTCATATATTTGGGATATAAATACACCGTGAATGATACGCTCAGAATTTATAAAGGTAATGCTGTTTTATGCAGCATTACAACCTCCAAAAGTTTCTATAATTTGACAATCAAGCGTAATAAAAATTGATAGACATTATTCCTATATGTAGTACGACTATATACCTAAATATATTCTTAAATATACGCATACCTAAGTATATCAATATCAACTACTATCATAGCCTTTAAGCTTTCTCTTCTTTTTCATTTACCCCATGCTCTCCATTTTTAATCACATTTACCCTTCTTAAATCACTTACAACTTTGTTCACTCAGCACGTGTTCAGACCTTTTTTAATATGTTGCACGGAAATTCAATGGCAACTAAAATTCAATACACAACGATAGGTATAGTTTACTAATTGTGGATAATACAAGAAACTAAACCAGTACCTAGCAAACCTAACAAGCTATAGGTGTATCGTTTAGATCTATTTATGTAGCAAAAGTAAAATAAACTGAAGCAAAAGTGTCTGTCATTCTCATTATTGTACGTAGATCTGCTAGATCTACTAGGTATATTGTTGTCTACACAATAACTACTGAAAAAGAATAAAGAGAGAAATTACCAAAGCTTAATTTTAGCAGAGACTTGTAATAATGAAATCTTATAATTCTTATTATCAAATGGTGGATTATGCGAATACTTTGTCTTATCTGCCTGTCCACGGAGGCTGTAAATTGGAACCGTTCAACTTTTTTTGAATTTTATTTTTTTAAGATAGGCTAGGTACTAACCTAACAAAAAACTATTTTAAAAAGCTGGAATCCAAATATGAATACTAAACATGGGGCTGTACGATTTAAGGAGAATTCAGTACTAAATGTCTCTGATATTATATACCACGTAAACCATTTTCATCAACAATACTGGTAGCTTAGTGGCACTACTTAGCTCATCCACTGTCTACATCAGTTTTGTAATGGTTTATTTTTAAATTATATCTGGACGCTATTAAATTGTTGTGATAGCAGTTTTGTAGCTTGTGCAATAAGGACTCTAATGAATTGACAATCGGATATCTTTTGTTACATTAAAAAAAGCCCGTCATCCATCTTCTCCGCTCCATAATACAAAGTTACTCCATGCACAGTGGTTAACTAAATTGTGTATAATATTTCATAAATCATGTTTATACAACGAGTATCCCAAGACTTTTCAGTAGTAAAATAACCATGCAAGTAAATAAATGATGAAGACACGAGTTGGTATATAAGTTAGTAAGTAAGTAAGATTTAGTAGGTTCATAGGACAAACAATAGACGTTTGAAGCCTTCAAATGCAGAGGCAGTTTCGGGAATTGTTCCCAGCTCGATTGTAAAAGCAATTAAAGAGGAGCGCCTACTCTGTGATCATTTGCTAAATCCGTTTTATGGTAATAATGATACCCCTTAAGTGCCCTATACATTACTCCGGATTATCGTAGCATAAAGAACATTGAGCACGGAAAACTAAACAGCCCGTTTGAAGTAAAAAATGGTTTGCATTTTGTTTTACATTTTGATGGTGATTCTTAACTTGCTTTCATAGAGATAAATACATGAAAGTGTAATATAATAATGGTTGGCAATGCATTGGATCCACTAGAACTATTGTAATTGTACCTACTTATACCACTAGTGCACTTGTTTACAAACCTGGCAATGATGTGTGGAAGGAAAATTAACTGAAGTAAAAGTATCTGGAAGTAAAAGTAAAATGGAAAAAATTCTTCTCTTACCTAAACGGTCTATGTAGGTATTCTAGGTACTTGGTATGCAACACGAATTAATTTTGTGATCTATGAACCCTATTTATAATGTAGGTATTTATTGCACTGTAAAATTAGGCCACATCCCCGAAATACATCATACATTGTGTATACAAAATCCAAATTATTAGCCAATATTACTAATTAACAGTGAACCCTATTCAGCATTAATACACTGGCAAGGAATTCAATAGGAAACGCTTCGAGATACTTTCAATAACCATATAAGTATGGTTTATCATGAAACAAAATAAAAGTCTATAGGAAGCCCTTATTTGTCGCAAGTGTTTAATATTATATTACAATATCCTCGTTATAATGTATTTGACGAAAAGGTGAAAGCATAGGTAACTGTAACTTATTAAATATCTTATGTTCATGACTCTTTGTATGTATTTATGTAAGCAGCGGAGCCATGCATTTGTGCCATTGTTCCCAAATCTCTTTCCGTATCAAGAACAATACATAACAAATGGATGATTGTCAATATTCTCGTGATAAACAAAGTCGTTTAGCTGATCACCAGATCAGGCACAGTAATGGACTTATGTAAAGACAATAAAGTACATAATTTCAATGTACAGCCAGTTAGTTCCAAGTGCAAATGTTTTACTTTATCAGTTGTCGTCACATTAAATTACTATCCTTCGCTATATAGTTATAATGGCCGAGCAATATAATATTACTAGATAGAAAACTGCGTCATAACTTTGTCAAACTAGGTGATTTGGTACACTGCTGGTACTTCTACCTACATTTGCAGTTCAATTTACGTTGTTTGCCAGCTTATGTTAGAAACAGAGTCAATAGTTCTCAGGAATAGCTAATCTACACTATAGAGGAGGAGATAATGTAGAGTGTAGAGTGAGACTCTCGCACTTGGGATGTATTATATCAATTCTAGTCAAGATAGAAATAAACTGTTATTTATGCATCTGCTTTTGACTCTTGGGATTACTGCAATTAGATTCATAACATATTGAAGTGTTATCTCGATTGATCGTGGAATCATTTCTAAATTACTTTGTCTGGGAAAATAACAGTATCCCCAATTTATGCTCAATTCTAGCTAATCAGAAATCATTTCAAGCTTTAAATTAAGTAGTCTTTGTTTCACAACTTTCCTTTCATTGATGATTAAATACAGGCGTTACTTTTTGTGTCCTTTAGCAAAAGACAATAGGGGACCATATCGTTATAGATTACTTACTTAGTCTTATAGTAGAATCTGTTATTTTCTGTGGTAGTAGGACGTTAGATCCTTTAGAGACAGAGGACCCTACACGCCTAACTATGTTGTCCATTCACATGAAGTACATAAGTTAATAATATCAATTTCTTCCTAATATTAAATATTGTTGTATTATATGCATAAAATATTCTGATCTTAGAGTGTAGCACATACCAATTTACTTAATGGTAGATGTTTTGTTTGATGTTTCACAAATGCTATCAAAGGTTTTCAAGACATTATTTTCTTAAAGGAAGTTCTTATGTTCATATTACGTTGCTAATAGAGTGAGTGCCTAGTCTAAGAGACAATTTTATTTAAATTCTTGCTGACACAAAAGATCAATAAAGACCACGCTAAATCAAGTGAAGCCAACTACACTGCTGTTATGGACAGTGGAAGGAAAGGTACTTACTATTACATAAGTATTAAATACATGTAATACTTAACATTTAATGGACCTACGAGTATTCGTGAATTGAAAATGCGATCAAATCAACATGCAATTAGTATAATCTTATTTCCTGGTAGCTGTTGTACAAATGGGGTCTCTAATATTGCCTTTCTGGTTAAGCAAGCTCTTCTGAAGCCAATGGCAATGATTGATTGATGAGGAATATATGCTACTTCATCAGTAGTTCCCTAGTGTAATTAATCCTATCGCTAGAAATGTGTGGTGATGTATGCGCATATACTACTGCTTTGGCTTTGAAGAATAATTCACTGATGAGTTAGTTGGGTAGGTATATTATTATTAGTGCAATAATTATTGTATTGCAGAGCTGAGAGCTACACACAGGGACACTAAGCAGATTACATAATAATACTTGACTTTAGTCTACCATATATAAGAGGCCTTATGCAACCATGATCCTTTGTAGTTAGTTTGTAGTTATTGATGTATATGGATTAACCTACACAAGTACACTACACTCATTCATAAGAATGCTGTGGCTGTCTGTCTATAAGTACAAGAAAACTATAACTTTCACATAGGTAATCAAGTCTACATAGGGTTATTTTTCTACTCGAATATCTGTTGTAATCTGTAGGCTACATAATATCACTAGTTGAGTTATGGACAATGTAAGTTACTGGATCATATGGCAGTAAAATGTTTTAGTGAACTTTTGAAGCATTTTATATTAGGCTTCAAGTTATATAAACGCGTGTGACACCAAAGCCATATATTCATTTTCGCAAGCCCATTTATTTGTGTTAATACATTAATAGGTAGTAGGTAGTATTAAAAGAACTACAGAGCTATGCTATAATAAAAAGCTATCAAGCCAATTCCAAATATTATCTCGCTTGTGTACAAATTAGAAATTGTACAAACGCTTTTATATTGACGAAAGATGCGATAGAATGTGTACGAGGAATGGGGATTCTAAATTAGAATTTCTATGCCGTCTTATGACTCTATTCGCATTTTAAGCTGTAATATTTCGTCTAGTAATAGCATAGTTGAGTCCTTGAGTCAGTACCACTAAAATTTGAGATTCTAATGGTTGGATTGGAAATGCTTTAAAACTAGAAAATATATAACTATGGATTACAGTATGCAAATATGCCTTTAATCATTAAGCATTATGAAATTGGACAGAAGCCAAGTAACTTATTGTTTTTTAGCAATTATTTTGAGGATTTTTTCATCTTGAATTAAATTATTTACCATTTTACTCATTGTGACAGTTCTTGTCCCCAAACGCTATTAATCCAGAACACAATTGCCGACTTTTTAAATTAATTAGTAGTCTAGGACAATACCAGAGCTTTGACATTTTCTTATTTAGTATATAATACTGTAAGATTTTCAGAACAACTTAAGATTCTAATAGGTTATAGGTACTTAGCGAAGTAGCAGTATAGTGTGCGAGTGTAAGCATTAGATTAATTAACGAAAGTGTCATCATGTGAGCATCCTTGTTCTCAATTCGAAATTTCTCCTGACATTGCATTCCTCATACACTGATCTAGCTCCTTCCTATGTGCTTTTGCTATTACAGCTAGCTTCATTTTCATTCGGTTTTCTTAACAGTGTTAGTCTATGAATTTCCAGTTATAATCAAAATTGCCTTAAGCTCAAAATTCAAATCAGCTTTAGTTGTCATCGTCGCGTGTCTCATGCCAAGGGTTCTACTTACATGGTGCATTTGAATGATCCCTAATGTGAAAGTGTATTGCGTTAACTAATGATAGTCTAATACTAAGGTATACTAGGTATTATAATAAAATGCACATTATCAAAACATACAATTATAAGGTACTGACTTATCTTGCCGGTGTCTAGCCCAAATTACAATTTGGCAATTACAATTTACAATTTTGTAATTTGTAATTTGTCAAAAGGTCAGTTAGGCCAAAATGTTTAATAGTCTACTACAAATACACTACTTAAATACCTATGTCAATTATTACAGAAATATACAATTTTCCAATTTCATAATTTCTGTTCCGGGATCATTGCAAAACTAAAATGATTTAAAATACTCTTAATGAATCTTTTTGACTTAGGTTTCCTCCTAGACATTAATGGCAATGCTTAACAAAATGAATCCCTGTAACATTGCATATATTAATACGTACACAAGGATCCATAAGCAATAACGTTTTCTGCATCTTGACTTGACTTGCCTTGAACATCTACTCGTAATGTAATGCTTCCTTATTCTAAAGCGAGTCACAAGAGGCAATTTGTGAGAAACGAGCTGACAGGGTCTTGTCCAAAAGTGGGGGATAGGATTTAGAGGCAGGCATGGGAATGAGAAAAATGAATTCTGAGAGCATCTTATAGTATCTTCCTGCGCTTCTATACTAAATTCTCTTCCTTCCTCCTATTTTTACTTCATACTACATTACTTAGAGTTTATACACATTCTACGACCAAACTACGACTACGGCATCTTAGTATCTACTACAGTCTACTAGTAGTCACTATTATATCGGATCGATGTCAAAAATTCCTTCGGAGATGTATGGGGTAGAGAAATAGATGACTAAAGCTGGTTTCTGGTTTCTTTATATGGTGAAGTGAGCCACGCCAACAATAAGCAAAACTATATTATAACTACCTATCTGTGTGAAAGGAATAAAAACTCCTGCATACCAAAATATCAATATCGTTCTGACGATCCTTCTAAAGTCAACTTGAACAAAGGCTAGATGAAGTCAAGCTAAGGTTAGCACTTACATAATAAAATCCAGCTTAAGACTCAAATCTGTGTTTAATAGATGGTCATGGTGATATGGAAAGATGAGAGTCAGCTTGATGGACCAAGCAGTTTGACGTAAAGTATTTCTCGCTTTTTGCAGTTTTCACTCATTATCTGTATTGTGCTCTTTATTTTATATTCACTTGTAAACCCCATTGCGAATATAAAGTGGCAAACTTTACAACCTTGTAATTAGACAATTTATTTTGTAGATCATGAATACAGATGCCAATGTGCATATCGTAACGGTAGTCCAGAGAATGACATATCCGAATGATATTGTCATAGTCAAGCGGAAGTTCACAGAACAGTGTCTGTAATCGTATTTCTACAATGGCACAATATTGTAATATATAATTAGATGATATAATTGTATTTCACTGAATAATACTAATAGACTAATATGCTAACATTATACCTATATGTAGTATATGCGGTTAGAATATGTATGTATGTTAGCATTTGCATCAGAACTCCAGTCTTTTTGTAGTAATACGAATTACAATTGTTAATAGCTTAAATTGTTTTATTACGGATTTCTAACAGACAACACAGCTACTATGAATTGTTGTAGATCACTTGAGTAATGTTAGTAAAGTGGGTATGTCACCATCATAGATATTTCATTAAGGAACGAGAGTCAATGCGATCAAGAAAAAATAGTACAGCTTTTAATCTCCTTTTCCTATTTCCAATTACAAAGTGAGTATGTGACGTTCCATAAGATAGATTGGATTTCAGAAAGGAGTTCAGGAGTTCAATCTCGATGAAATAAGTGATAAAAATGCCTCACTTTAAGTGATGTGATGACATTATGGTCTCTCTGAACTTGCTCCTATAACATGGAGTTGGCCTTCTTCAGTTGCCTTTTGGTCTCACTTTACCGAGTACTCTTTTTTACTTTTCTAGCGTAAGATGAGTTCGGCTTTTATCAATCACACTCGCATTTATACGTATCTAGGCTTTCTTAAAGTGCTTACCGCGCTCTATCTGGGCATTGGATGTCGCTCATGGAGGATTTAATAGTAGCATTATACCATTTCTATAGATTATGATATATATTAAATAGGTTTATGTGTCAAAGTAAAGCGCAAGAAAGCTAATACTGAAAGTTTAATGAATATAGAATTTACGAAACGAGATGATAGTGTGTGTATGATACCTATAGTATTTTCAGATATATTACTCATGCAACTGAACAATATAGTATACTATTACCAGCATAATGCATAGCCCTATGTAAAACTTGTCCCATTTCCTTGCGTATTGTTTTGTAATAGCCCAGTAATCGCTACTTTACTATTCCATGAACTCTGTGAATAGAATATCATACAAACTTTATAAATCCCATATACGGCTGTGCATAAAAGGTCGGAACCTAAAAAGGCTGTTTTGAGACTAAAAAATAAGTTAACTGAAAATATACTTTTACACAATAGATACCTAAATATGGAGCCTTTAGACATTACTAGTAACCCTGAACTCGATGTATAAATTTTGATCTGATAATTTCTCTAAGTGTAAAGACACTGTTGAATAGGGAAATGTGAAAGAGGCTATTATATCACGAAGCAACGTATTTAAGTACAATTATGCTGTACGATAGTATTAAACAGAAAGTAGGTGCAATAAAATTCATTAGCAATTGAATTGGATTATAATAACACTTGTTTTACAACTTTAGAATTTAGAAAACAGTTCCTGTAATGAACTATTGAAGCGACACCCTTCGGCCAATCTGGGTTGAATATAATTAACAGTTAGCCAGATATTATAACATTATATTACTATTTATCAGCAGAGCTGCAACATTAAGCACATAAGCAGACAGAAAAATATGTTAAATGAACAATCGTTAGAACCTTCAATCTATGAACATTATTGTAACTTATCGTATATTGACTCAGTTGTATCTAATCTATATTATAATCTGTGTAATCTATTACTATATTTTGTCTAACTCATACCAAACATTGGTACCTAATCTAAACCATTAATTTGTGTTCTAAGCTATTCCACCAAATAATTCTAATTATAATGAAAACTACCTTCAACAATGTAATAGCCCATTTGTGAGAAAATTGTTGTTTGGTCAATAGATAATAAATATTCCCCATTATACCCATCTACAGGGCATTATAACGTTGCTTTTGCTGACCCATACAGTACTTGGAATGAAATGTAAACAAGTTGAGCAATTCTTGTCCTTGTAACTATTTGTCCGGGATCCCTAGTGTGTTGAATTAATGTGGCATTGGCATTACGTACTAAAGCTGCCTGCATATCACTGCATTTATATCAATAATAATTTGCAGGACTTTTCTTTATAGCATGCTGAATATGATATACAGACGTACTACATATATTTATTCAAAAGCAGGATTGGCAAACATCAATGCAATGTATCGTTTTCCACTTCAAATATCTATATGTGACCGATATTAGTGTCTTTAGGGAAGATGCGATGAAGATATAAAGCAATCTGACGTATTATGCTTGTCCAGTAGCCAGTATTTACGAAGCGAGTACAAAGTACAAACTTAAGTAAATAGATTATGTGCTGTGGAAGGCTTTTGAGATGTCCTATTACGCTAATCCTCTGGGGCCGATTCCCTAATGCAATTTTGAAAAGTGGTCTTACGCTCAATTTCTATCATATTCATAATCATGGATACTAAGAGAAAGCGAAATGAAAATCCAGATGTTATTAAATGGTATCTATTTAGTTGCATAGGGGCAGTCGATATAACAAATCTTAATTTTACTAATTGTAGTTTTCTTAGTTTGTATTAGTTGAGCGATATTACTACCAACATAATAAAGGAATGCATGTGAAAGAACGACGATATTAGAACATAATCATGTAACATTTTATTGCTGTATTCGTTGTTATTAGTTAGTTAAATGTTAGTGCAAAATCGATTGTGGTAGATGCATGTGTGTAATATACAGGGGAGGGCTGAATATCAGTTGTAACAGCACTTTCCCCATGTCCCCACCCTTTTATCTCGTTCAGCTTTAGTGCCTGCCTTGATATCTTTTGGTGAAAGCACAACTAAATAAATATGTATAGCCGATTTCCTGCGGTTCCTGCCAGCATATCATTGCTACACGTTTTCAGACAAATTAGTAGCAAGTAGCTTTCTCCAGACATTGTATATATTTATTAGCTCCGAGGTAGTCAATTATGAGAAGATCTCGCACAAAGTAATGAATTTGACGGGGAAAAATGTTCGGCCCCTCACTCAAATGTATAAATAGAGTTTTGTAGAGCTGCAGAGAGCGAAGTAGCACACAGCACAAGCACAGCAAACTGTAGACAAACGTCTAGCGAACAATGAAAACATGAAGTGAATTAGTTTTCTACCAGCCTAAATCATCATCTTTCGCATCATTTCACATCACACTATACTAGTATCACACCATACACAGTGAAAGTACTGTGTGCAACATGCTAGAGATGAAACTTTATTTTCTTCGTATAGTTACAGCTCATAATATACTTTTAGCTTCTTTTATTTTTTGGGTCATACAACGTCAAATTTCCTAAAGCTAAAGCAAGTGATTACTTGATAATAAATGTGACATGTCATGTCTGTCCCAAAAGATGCTGTAGCAGATGCAGATAATAAATACTCCAACATAATGTCATAAATAATAGGGATTGCTTTCTATTTGGAACACAAGTTGTAGAAAATATTGATATGCTTTATTATATTTTTCTCGTACACAATTGGTATTAAAATTAACTTACCTAATCTTATCTCTACCAGCTATAGTAGATAAATATTATGTGATTAAACAAAACTTGTTGAATAGATTTCGATTATTTTTAGTGAATGAACCAAACCAAATATTGAAGAAAAAATGCATTTGTAGTAAAAGATCAAAATTGTGCTTTCACATGCACCCTGCTACAATTTAACCTTATTAGGCCTGCTATTTAACAATGCTATTCGTATTTTCACTTAGGTTTATCTTCCTTTTGCTTGTCCTATTTAAAATCCCGAGTTTGGAAAGTAATAGCTCAGATTGCGACAGATTATGCGATACATTAGGAATGTAATTGAATAAGCATATAATATTTGTAGCATTCCCTCGACCAGCTATTTTACCGTGGAACTTCATAACGTCTGTCAGATTACCTCTGTCCTTCTGTCTGGCATTCAAATAGTATTTCTGTCTCCTTGTACGTAGACGTAAATTATATACCTACGTAATACATATCCGTGTGCAACATTGCATTTCAAATTGTGTGCCCTGCAGACGTTTTTCATGAAGCAATATATTGTATTTGGCTTAAGTAAGCATGTGGATGTGTAACATTTACTGAATATAGTAACACATATTTAGGTAAGTAACAGTATCTATATAAATAATTGTATTGCACTGAACTGACTGAGTCACGTTGGGAGGAGTGAAAGCCCGCGGTCTTGTAATTCTTCTAATGGCCTCAGTTTATCCTACATCTGCACCTTTCCCCATCCCAATAGAACTACACTGCTAAAGAGTTCTCACGTTTATTACCAGAGGATTTAACTTTTATGAAAAGACAAGTAATACCACGTATTCAGGAAAATAGAGCAGCATCCTTATTCCCCACCATCACTCAGCATCTAGAATCTAGAGACTGGAAGTAATCTGCTGAAAATAGGTTTTTAATGTTTACCCCTTCCAGTTGCTACACTTTAGTTATTGTTGCTCCATAATATTTTTATGTTATGTTACGTCTGTACCTAACCTGAAAGTGCAGAAGTACAGATATTAATATGTCCTGTGTGATTTGGCTTTTTTGTCCATCTGCTGACTTTCACTTACTTTTAGCTTTTACTTACTCAGTTAGTTTAAGGAGACTATCCTTAGGATGGAATCGAATGTAAAAAAATGGGAAAGTATTTGAAGTAACATAACACAATATTGTTTGGATTCAATTTGGAGGTAGAGGGTTATAGATGGTGGCATGGCAGGGTACAGCGTATAAAGATTATTTTGGAGGTGGATCGGACGGTTGTCCTTACCTGCCACAACATATTACATTGCATGACTACTAGAAAAGTATACACACTTATCTAGGAGTAGGTTCGTAATAAGGTTGCTTGCAGTTTGTTTTATGACAACGATTGAAAGGAACTCAATACTAATACGGCAGGCTGAAAGGGTAAAGTTTCTAAATCAGAAGTTGTGTGAGCTGAGTTAAGTTACTTTGAAAGGCTTGCGTATTTCGAGGGAAAGGGGAGAAAGTTTATTCTGTAAAGGATGAGCTGGATTCATATTATTCCGCATTTGGTTTTTCCTTCTTAGTTCTTTTCTTCTGCATACATACATTACATATTGTATAGATCTTCGGTATGTATGGTACAATACAGACATAGTAACCATTAAATAGTTGTAATGTTGCTGTTGTTGTGTATATTTTACTTAGGTGGATACACAACACAATGTATTTACTTGCTTGTGTACAACATTGCTGTATACGCTGTCTTGTTGAGTCAAATGACTGATGCGAATTTCCTGAGCGAAAGCAAAAGCACCAAGAACCCGGGACATTTTCTTGACAATAAAAAGATATGGGAAAATGAGAGGTGAATTGGATCTTTGGATCTATTTCTGCTGATGCGATGTGAGTGTGAGTGCTGCTGAGTTAGGTAGGAGTTAGTTTCTGAAGAGAAGATACGATAGCTAAAGTGGAGCCTAGTGACCCAGAGCAAGGCAGAGTAGCAGATGAAATAAAATAGAGCATCTCTCTTAGGAAAAGGGAATAAGTATGAAAGAAGAAGGGAAAGTAAAGTAAAGCAAAGCGAGGATCGTCATCAAGGGATTAGACGGAAAGCTTCCAACACTAACCTCATTTTGGATGACAGAGTCGCTCTGTCTACATCCATTCCATTGCTCTATGGAGTGTGGTGTGATGTTGTGTTCTGTAGTGTAGTGTGTAGTGTACTGTTCTGTGTGTGTGAGTCGTTATGTTTGCCACACAATAATATTATACTACATAATACGTACGTATACATAGGTATATCTAAAATACTTACTTAAAACTATGTTATATATTGTATTAGTAATATAAGAGAATTCATTGTACGTGTGGTTGAGTCTAGTGCCAAATTCAGCAGACGTGTTTTCATGCCTCGGTTTTGACTTTCGAACTTTCCTAGTCATTGAACGAATTTCTCTCGTCAATTGTAAGTATGTATGCTTCTGTGGTGTCAGTGTGGCGTGGCATGCTATTCTCTATTATGGCTGTAACATTGTCACTATTCTATCCAGCTTACTTATGTTCAAAATACGTTATTTTTCTTCTCTACATATCTAACATACTTTCATCCGGCTTAACTTAATGATAGTGAAGTCCTATTCTAACTTACTCTTACATTACAGTACACTATGCCATTTCTGAAATCCCTTTTTCTTATTGCCATTGTTAGTGATAGTTATATTACATTCTCGTTATCACATTTGAAAAGTCTTATTTTTGTGTTCACAATAGATAAGGAATGTGAAGGAAAGTATTCTATGCATTTTGCAACGAGAGTGAACTCTATAACTAATGTCGCTACTCTAATGTAGGTACTTCCTAACTACTCGTAGAAATGCAAGACGAAATGGTTCGTTGATGTTACATAATGTGCTATAATGCATATGCGCATTTATATAATTGTTATGTGAATGGTAAACTTTATTGTGAATTTTGAGCCACAGCGTCGATTTGCCATTGCGCCTGTAGCGACTGTCTATGTTAAGGTTGCCTTGATATGGACAATAAGAGACTAGGGAAATTATGTAAGCTTCGGGTCCTAATTCAACTCGTATTTCTGAATCGCTTCTTTTCAAAATGTCCATAAAATTATTTAGTGAATTTTCAGTGAGTTTCTGACAGTTTTAAAATTTTGGCAAAATTTTAAAACTGTCGGAAACTCACTAAATATATAAAACAATTAGTTTTGGCTTGCATATATCCTAGATAATGCTATGAACTATTTTTGTTGAGATTTTGAAAAGAGTCGATTCATTAATGCGGGTTGAATTAGGACCAAAAGCTTACCTTAATTTCCCCAATCTTGCACTGGCCTTATCAAGCCAACCTTAACGTATTTTAGTCGTTAGGTAGCTATATAATTGGCTGGAAATTTGATCATTACAAAGGGGAACGGGTTACCCTGCGTTTATGTACGTGGATGAATGAACACACGTGTATCCATTTCATTAATGTAGATTTGCAACACAAAGGAAATTGGCTACTTCTTTGTGGTATGGCCTGACGTGATACTATGACATGTAATTTGTAGTCATAAACACATTATTTCCTTCATAGTTTTGATTTTCATTTTCTTTAGTCGACAACCAGCTCTTTGAGTTTCTCAGCTGCCATTTTGACCTTAATAAATGGCAAAATATCATAACCTTCTCAATTACTTAAAAATTGTAAGGTATGCTACAACACTCTCGTTTTAGGAATAAATCTCCGTACTCAAAACACCTATTTGGCCTCGTGTTAAATTAAATTGGGCACATCATGTTTGTCCGTTGATGTGAGGTGATGCTTTTGAGCTTTGGGCTGTATTCATGATATTAATGTAATTTGAAAAATCAATAAACAATTGAATATATGGACCTTCTAGATTCTAGAGTAGTATGAACTTAGAGATATAACAGAATGTCAAAAAATATTGATTTTTAAAAAATTAGAAAACAATTATTAAATTTCAAATAAATTTTTAACGGATCGCTTGTGTGCAACACAGTGAAGAAGAAAGTTGTCCCAAAATCCGACACCTTTCTGAATTTGTTGATCCCATTGCGCGCAAGTGATGCGCTTTCGAAATATGGAGGAGGGAAAAAATTTTGGCCCTATTTCTTAAAAACATTTTTTAAATTACTTTACATATACAGATAGATCATCGAACGTCGAAAGAGACATCGAAATGTGAACTAATTATTTTGTATTTTCAAAATAAGCAAATGGCTGTTGTGTGGAAGTTCATTTTTGACCAACTTTGACTAGTAGTACTTCATACCTTGAAACGTATAATACGAAAGTCTGGGACAAAATGTTGAAATCTCAAAATATTATAGAATATTTGCTTTGCACGTAATGTTTGCAATATATTTGGATGGAACACTATTTTTGTTCCGGATCACACTCAAATACAGTTTATTACTGTAGAGATTTTGTCTAGCCGGGATTTACCCTTGTAATCAACAAGCTGAGCTCCCCAGAATAAGCAGCACTGGTAAAAGCCTGGAGAAACGTGAGACGCTATGAGGAAAAGAAAAGTTGATCTTTTGTCTTGGTATATAGTGTAAACGTTGTGTTCTTGTGTCAAGATTCTCGACGGGATGAGACTCAGGTTAGTCTGCTCTGCAACAGTGGAGTAATGTAATATAATGTTATGGGGAATGTGAATCTTGTGGCTTTCTAAAACCCACACTCACTTATCATCCTGCTGGAAAGTGAATTGGATTAGAGAGCTAGCTAACAGTACAAAGAAAGAGTATTTTCTCTAATGCAAACTTACTACCTTATACTTATACATTATTATATTGTTCTTCGAATCCTTAGCCCTGCCTTTGCTCTTCCGCTTGGCCAAATTCTTGCAAGGGAATGCAAGCACTTTCTACTTAAACATCTTGTTCTTCATCTCTTTTATCTAACTTAAATTTGATATTTAAGTTCTAATATTGTTTGTCTGATGCAAGCATTCGCGTTTTAAATGTATAATACTTAAATGCGGGGCTGCTCTAAATCTCGGAGACTTACTACATGTTCTACCCTTCTACCTGATTCTTTAAAGCTAATGAATATACTTCCTACAATTCCTACCTATATCTTTTGTAGATGCTCCTTTTATGTTTTTAGAATGATCCTTACATATGTAACTTAAATAATAATATTATTAGCTTCTTCCCGCTAAGTACCTTATATAGTTCAAATTATCTACGTACTACTATACCCATTTGTAAGTAGAGCAATCTCCAGTAAAAACAGGAAAACTTTTTGTCATTTTAATTAATATAATACCCTATACTGTACGATTTCAAATACCTAATCATTTAAAGTGGAATTTACTTGAGTTGGGACTATGACTGTAGCTCACTTATATGGTTAAGAGGTAAAAGCAACGTAAGTACCTAGTTTCATTTTCTTTGTTCGTTGTTCCTTGAATCCATTGCAAATTACATTTTCTTATTAGCCACATCCACTGTCTACACAATGGCTGTTCTCTACCTTACTACTTACTCTTTGAGATAAAAAGCTCTTTTTCGGTTCTTGATTTTATATTGCCTAACTATGGGCTAAATAATTAAGTAATTCTGTCTGTGTGCTTTCACTGGAGATTACAAACAACAACGCAGCGGCTTGTACTATATAAATAACACTACTGGCTCGCCCAGACGTGCGTCACTATCTTATAAATAGCTTCGTGCATACAGATGCTAGTATACTATATAATACATCAACACACGCTTCCCTGAATATTGTAAAGGGTTCCATTTAGTATTTTTAGCTTATTGCATAGGTACAGTGCACGTACCAATAAAGCAAAGTGCACAAGTACTGCCTAACAACAACAGTTTGTAATTCTGGGCATGCATGTTAACCATATTTGTGAATATTTGCTGCATACAAGGAAAGGTACGGAATGTGTATGAATACTATTATAGAAGAAAATACACGTACTTTCACCACTAATTAATATGGTTAATATTTACAAAGAGTTAAACCTTCATCGTTGACAATGCACTAATCCCCTAGATCAAATTGGCGAGCATTATTATGACGCATAGGCATAACTGGAGTAGTAGCATAGGTGGTAGTAGATATTTACAAAGTTATGCAATTCCGAAACACAATATTATTTCTTTCCGTAGAAGTATACTATTAAGCGTAAGCAAAAATTAACATGTCGAGCTTAACCTAAATTGTATAGTGTTGAATGATAACGACTAAACGAAACGAAACTGCTAAAAGTTCATACTATTTATTTCATAATAGTATGTCAATTTAGTGGAACTGTACATACACACACGTAACATTGATTTCATATCTAAGATATTGCTGAACATGCATATTATGTTATTGTCTCCCTGTGTGTCTTTTAGTAAGTGTACGTATGTACATGTGTCGAATGTGACATCTTTTGAATTTGAGGGTGTCAACTTTTTCCAATTCTGGTTTAAGAGTTCAACAATGCAGATTGAGAGGTTAATTTTTGGGTCACATGGATCTACGGGTCAATGAATCCTATAGGTACACTATTTGGTAAGAGTCATGGTTCCTGCCTACACAAACTTCACCACCTACATACAACATGATTTGTATGATTGGCACAGAGTGTCACGCAACTATTACGCATATATGTGTCGTAAGAAAAGAGAACCATGTATCTATTTGTGTGTGTATGTCATTGACACTGAAGTACTTCAACATTTGAAATACATGGAGGCATCCATTGCCACGGTTTATTGAGGCACATAGAATTCATTCGGTATGCCATTATGTATAAGGCATATAAGTACATACTACATTCATGATTTGATTAATATTAGAGGTTGAATCGGAAATCTAATTTTGAATTCACCCTGCTTATTTTATACGCTTGATTTGCGAAATAATGTTGCTATAATTCCTTGTGATAATACAGAATACTAATGGCATGCTGTATGAAACAGTTACATATGTATGTATGCATATGTACAGATACTCATACAGTAAATATGTAGCGGAAACATTAGCCAAAATCTTATGTGTCTTACTTTGAAATGCCTATAAATATAAACCTGAGTTGACAGGAAATACACTATACATCTATACTTATCTCGTTCGAAGAAACAAGCGTACCACAATATTATTTATAATAACAATAATACCCTTCCGAACTACGTATATGTATCTTACCACAGAAGATATTCTGTGTCCTAAATGAAATATATGGGATGCTTTCTCGCACTTTCTCTACTTTCTCCTGAAGAATATGTTTCTTAGAACTTTAGCTCTGTGGGGGTTGTTATTATTCCCCACCACAATCTCTTGTTTATTCTGAGATGGGATTGCTCACATTATTTGAGGAAGCACTTAATATTGATCTAATAATGAACTAGCATTCTGAATCCCGTATAAATGTAAGGAAGTATATTATATAGGTAGCTATAGCTTTATTTAAATTCATTAACAGTGTAGCAACCTGAAGTAAATCCATTGCGTAGATATATTGAGAACATTATGTACTGTTCCTAGTTAAATTCACATGCCATTTCATGTAAGATTACAAGAATTACCAAATACATTTCTTTCAACATCACCTTCTTATAGCAATTCATTGTTCTATTTATTTCACATTAACCAGAGCAATTTACTTTCATGCATACAAATATACTTATAATTATATCATCTTTGATGTTTTTGAATTTTTTAGACTTTATGTTTATCAATCGTGAGAAAGCTCCAGATACATGTAAATACTTAGGTACTGTCTATACCAGGGAAGATAGTGGATTGTAACTAGAAGAAGATAGAAGAATGTTGCGCTAAGTCAACTTTAAACTGCCGATTGCATTTGCCACAGGGCTCACATAATGTCCTCCTGATAGTCACAAATGAAAATTTATGCTCAGGCATAAATTTCACATACGTTTTCATCACTGCTTCACTTACCCCACCCTATGGTAGATGTTCATACGCAGTACGAGTCATGCAACTACCACGTTATTACGCTCTTTGTACTCATAGTATGTATTGCACTACTCAAACGTACCCGTGTCGCGTAGATACTACATAGGATATGTAACGCCAAACAGCAATACCTACACATAATACACGGTTCCGGTCTCTACACACAACACACATGACATACCTACTC
>JAQFYC010003614.1:0-20103 GCA_034694165.1 Tomocerus mixtus
CGGATTTTGCTAATTCTCAATCTTATTCAACCCATTCCAGTCTGAATCCGAGTCTCGTGCTTTAGTTGCAGCTTAAGCATTTGTATTACAGTGGAAGAAGCTTATTATGGGAACTCTCGTACAAAATGCCTATTAGGTACTTGGCTACTTACTACAAATGAGATTTTATAATATTGATGATCAGAAATGTTTCGTCTTTTGTTTGCAGGTGAATAGGCTCATTTATTTACAGTAAAATGTAATTAGTTACTCTGTACAGGTATACAAATTTTATAGCGTCATCTAATAATGTAGCAGTAGCAACTACACAGAACAATACAGTAAAGTACATGGTTTGCGGACATTAGATCCTAATAAGAGACAGGATCCTAGAGACAGGAGATCCTATGCATTTGCTCATTTGCCTGTGTTACACCCTCACATAAATAATTGAAGCATCCTTATAGTACATGATAAACATATTAAAGATGAATAAGTTCCATTAAAATGTAGCAATTTTGTATTAGTAATTAATTCACTTAAACTGTAAGATTAGACCAAATTTTTTAGATATTATATAGATATATTTAACATACTTATGTAGAAAGAAATTGACATATTGTTTTAGGAACGAAGGTAATTAAAAGGCAAAGATGTAGGATCCTCTGTCTCAGGATCCTCTGTCAATAGGATCCTCCGTCTCTAGGATCCTCTGTCAATAGGATCCTCTGTCTCTTAGGATCTAACGTCCTATTTATTACCGAGTACATTAGCATCAAACTTAAAAGGTAAGGAAGACTTAGGCTAAGCCACTAAAATAATGAAGCATGACTATGACTGCGGGTGTGAATGTTAGTTTCCTTTTTTGTTGTACATCTCGCTTCATCAGCTATTGAATGATACAAACAAAGTTTATAAAGTACAAAGCATGACTTTAAAAGTAAAGCTGATGATATTTACAGTAATTTGGTTGGACTTGGATTGGATCTTAGATCACTCTGTGTCACATTCTAATAATAAATACCTGCATATTTGCATATATACATTTTATATAGAGGAAATAAGAGCATCCTCCTAAAGGTAATAGAACCTAAACTGCAACTACTATTATGCAGATGTATATATTGTATAGGTATTTATGTTTGGTTTTTTCAACTATGTGATGTGCATTATAGATGGTATGAATTTATTTGACCGTAAACTTCTTTTGTATTTTATATAGCACATTATTTATTCACGGTAAACAATAAATGAGTCTACTTCATTCGGTAACATACTTTGTTTGTATCTCGAGTGGAGTGATTGACATTTTTAGTTGACTTTCTTGAAATCGCTGTGCTTACTGCTTACTCTACTTCAAATAGTTCAAATTGCATCATGCAGAAAACAAATAAGTCGTTATTAATTAATGTAATATTAGTTTGCATTATAATTCAGTCATCTGCACAAAATTTGCTATGGAATATGATTAATCGCGGAAGGACAATGTTTACTGATGAAAGATACCCTCAGCCTCCTTCAAGGTAAGTGTAATATTATTCTTATTAGGGATATGCTCATATATTCATAGAATGTAATTTTAATTTAAAAAAGCATTAACAGAGAACCTCGCATATTTATAGATAACATAAATAACCTTATTTTATCATAGCTTTACATTTCATTTCAAAATATGAATTTATCTAGCAATAGAATTCTTGCATTTAGTGGTAACGTGCCGGATTCGGGGACACATCATCAAGATGACGGATCTTATGAAAAACCTACTCATAGAGAAACCGAATCTTCCGAAAGATTCAGCCCAAATTCGTATGACAGAAAACCCAAACAGCAACAGCACGAATATTCACCCTATCCCCAGCCACCCCCTTCATCTCCATCTGATATGCAAATGCAGCCGTACAAAGCAAAAGAAGGCTATTATGGGAAATATTTATACGCTCAAGAGAGACAACCGAATATTTTGAATTTCTACAGCTTCCTCGGAGGACTCTCATTTGCATCCCTTTTGGCAACCACATTTATTGTGCTATCCAGAAGAAACGGTACCTAAATATATAGCCAATTTATACTAAATACTATTTTTTAAATTTTACATATTTTAGAATTGAATTAACTCTTTATGGTTGTAATTGACAACGAAAATGGTGACACTATATAATGGACATATAAATATTTTATATGACATTTCCATGCATTTCCAAACTTGCATGCATGCATGTATGTATATAAAGGTCTAGCCAATGAAAGTCTTGTCCATTTCTATGTATTGCAGGTTCCCTATTCAGAACTTTTGAAGATGATGATTTGTACCGCAGAAGTTATAAAAAGAAATATTTCGAATGGGACGATGTGATGCAACTTCCAACAACGTTTTTCAAATTGATGGACAAAGCCGATGCATTGTGGATGGACAAAGAAAAACAAACCACGAAAAAGAGTACTTTCTAATGCATTTTATGTACATTTTTTACATTTATATGAATATTATTCATTGAGTACAGTTTTCAATTAGATATAATCTTTTTTTAATATTTTGCTACAGTACAAGTACAAGCTTGTAATTAAAAGCTTTTTATATATGAGAGAGGGGAGAGAATACATTGCATTGCAAACATAGTTACTTCCTACATAGGTTCTTTTATATCTTATATCTCTAGTATACATAATATATGTAGTTACTTATGTTTGCGCAAATGGGAAACGTGAGTGTGTGTGAATAATACATTCAGTAAGGTTTAACTTAGAGGAACAAATAATTAAACTTCTTAATTGTTAAGGTATATAAGTACATACTATTATCAAGGGAATTCAAATATAATTTATCAATTAATTATGTGTGTAAAGAATGCAGTACACATTTTCTTTGCACATGTAGTGTAGTGAGTATTACGTACTATGTACAGTAAGGTAAGTTTGTATGATTTGAGACATACTTTGAAAGTGAAATGTGTGTTGTTAAAAAGTAAAATAGTTTGCTGTTATGTGTACCACATATCATATAAATCAAAATCATATTGGCAAATTGACAAATGCAAATATTATTTTGAAAAGATCGTAATGTAAATAAATAAGTATTTAATACTTATAAACTTTGTACAATTCTTTAGCGAGTATTTAAGGATAAGTAGTAACAGATGGATTATATAGGTAACAAAAATAAAAGTAATTATGTTAATAACGGTTTTCTCGAAATAAAATGGCACAAACAATCTTGTCCACACATTTTTCACTTGCTAATATTCTATCTGTAAGCGGAATAATAGTGTCCGTGTCCCCCCTTTTAAAGTTAAGTGAACGACCACCTTGAGATCTCATTGTTGTTGTTGTTGTAGTGGTAGTCGCATTATTAGCATTAACTGTAAAAATTGAGCCTATAAGGTACAAAACAAGTAAAGGAACAAAAGGTAGCAGAAGTGAACCCAAGTACATCGGAGCAAGGAATGGTAATACAACGGGAGACAGGAGGAGTCCTACTTTAAATGCAATAAAGGATGCAATTAAGCACTTTAGGGCTAAGCCAAATCCGAAAATGGATTTTAAGACCTTGATAATTTTCAATCCTTTTATTCCAAGCAAGCCAAGAAGGAGTTCATGTTCGGAATCTTCAACATCTTTGTACTGGTGTTGGTTCCAACCATAAGGGGTGGGACTGGGAGTCCATCCTGAGAAAACAAGACAAGTCTATAAGAGTTTTTCGCTTAATAAGCTATATAAGTAGATTGCTTTAATTGGAAAAATTACTTAAGTTCGTAAAGCTTAAAGAGAAGAATATATGTAAAAGACTACTTTTTACAGTAACTCAATTAATTACCCCAGCCGAAACTATCTCTGTTCCAAGAAGAAGCAGATTCCTGAAGATCTTCCATTGCATATTGTCCTGATTGCCTGTTTAAATATGGAGGCTTTGGGAAGTGTGGTACCCGTACATTTCGCTTGCTAATTTTCTTTACAAACGCGGAATTTGAGACTTTAGGATCCTCTTTATAGCTATCTTCATGTAATTTGGTATTTTCGTACCAATTATTGAGTGATACAATTTTATCATCACAGACACAATTTAGAATTGAAAACACTAAAAATATTTTCACAGAAAACAGTACCAAATCCGATAATTTTGCCATTGTTTGTACGTTATCTGGACAAGTAATTGCGATTTTATCACTTTATGTAGGTGCTAGTAGCACATAATTATTACAGACGCGTGTTCAGGCACATTCTTCACTTAAGTACAAACTACTCAATAGATTCATTCAATTTCAGATCCCAAATGATACTGACACCAACTGTTTAAAAAGGACTTCATTTAGTAGATGCTGATTTACATGCCGGTGGACATCACATATGCCGATATTATGATACTGACATATTAACTAACGTAAGGTACACATAGGTGCCTACTGCATATCTTTATTACATGCACACACATCGATCAGCTTATAATTTGCTTGTTTTAAAGCTGAAGGTTAGTAAATGCATATTATAAAATTGCTAATAATAAATTCTTATCAATATCTGTACTATGTGCTTGTGCTGCCGTGCGTATTTCTATTCATTCCTTCACTGCAATAATTGTAATTAAAATTTCTTTATTCATTTACAACTACATACATGTTTATTTATGTGTGTAACATCTATAGTAGCGTAGCATAATTCTTCGGGGTATAGATCAAATCAATCAATACTCAATACTAACAAAAGTAAATAAGTAAGACGATTACGTGCATCTTCCATCACAGCGAAGGTCTCGGATATGTATTGATACAAAAAGGCGCTTAAGAATTGGCTTATAAGAAAACTCTTTTCGTAATGTTAATTACCTTTAATGATACCTTTAATTATGGTGAAATAATGAAAGCCATCTACTTACTACTGCTAAGGTTTAGAAATGACCAATTTCTTAAAAACTTGAAAAAACGATTATAACAGATTTTGTAGCTATTTTGCATAGAAACATGTCTTTCATGTTTCTATTTAAAATTTTTCATGGCACAAAAGGTTGTATTTTGCAAATGTACGTTGGTGTTTGAAAGGCAAATAATATTGATGCCCAAATCCAGAGCTTTTTTTACTTAAATGTCCTATCCGAGCCTTTTACTTTCCAATCACATACTACAATGATACAATCATTATAATATGTTGGCTATTAGCATTTGCGTATACATACACACAATTAGCTATATGGAGTGACTAAACAACCAAGTTGAAGTTCAAGATTGTAGATGGTTATATGACTACATTAACCGACGAGGAGACTTATTGCTATGTATAGTATGCTTCTTAAATCAGTTTGGTTCATCATCTGGTCATCTGATTAAAAAGTAGGTAAGCATGGCGAGAAGTAAATGAAAGAGTAATGCAAATGGACATCTCAAATAGGTAGAGTTACAAATAGCATTGTACACACGTCCTGTCCTACATGTCGTATCTATTGTTAATAATATACTTCATATTAGTTCATATACATACGTTTACAAGCCTTCTAGTCAAAGTCAAATTGCTTACCTATGCTATGCAGTAACGCAGTTCAACATTCAATCTCAATCTGATATTACAAGAATTACATTAGAAGGCATCATCTATAGTATGAAAAAAATAAGCAAACAGAAAGATTGTATTGTATCACATCACATTGGGCTTTGTACTATCTGTGACCACCGGTCACTCCTATGTGCTATTACTTATTGTTAGTTGTTTCGTGAGAAAAGAACTCACAATACTCAATAAAGCATGATAGATGCTTAAAGGACTCATCCATTATATCACTTTTTCATCAAATCAAGTTTGACATCAAAGAATCGAGTATTTACCATTTACTACTATTTGTATAATGCTTCTAGGTACATATTTTTAATAATCCAATGTTATTGTGTAAGCTTGAGTTCTAATTAGTTATCCTACAATTATGGGCATTGGTATGTAGGTATATGAATATATTACACTACTAAATACAATATGCAAATACTACTAACGTTACAGAAAAACATGTACCTAGATTCTTTGCTCTTTGTTTGAAGGTGCAGGATACAGTAAAAGCTTGCATTGAAGATGGAAAGCAGCAATTTTTATATTTAGATTAGTTTTTTGTAAATTACATTTACATTAATTTATGTGTTACGCTTATATCACTGTCAAAATCAATGCAATACTACTTCATATCTGTGGGTGCAGGCAATAATTTTCGATTAAGTTAAATGATCTAGATGAAGAAGTGGGGGAGAAAAAATTGGCCATCTCACAGCATGTAATTTGTTGAATTTTATATATACCTAGTAAGTATATGTACTCTAGATTTTCCTAAATGTTCTTGTTGACGAATTACCGGAAATAGTATGTAAAAAACGATCTACTTAATTATCATTCTGCCCACTATAGGTTCTGTCTGTAACAATTACCAAATATTAAAGCATACATTCATACATTGCTTTAAAGCAATTGCTTACTTGCCTACTTTATTTTATGCAGGTCATTCATGAACAATTTTGCAGCTTTTAAATGTTGACACTTTGAGATTTGTTTATAGAATTTGCCTTAAGCATGCGTTACAGATAAATAACGAAAACTTATAATGTGCTTCCGTAATTAAGTTCATAACGCGATATCGATATCGTACTTGTATTAGCTTTATAGAGCGTAAGTAATGCTGATGTAACACACATCGGAGTACTTATTTATATCAGATTTAGATTGTGCAAGGATGTGGATATTATTAGCGTAAAGGAAACACAAAGATCCATTTAATTCAAATTCATTGCTGTTGATTGCGTTTCCAGCTTCCAGTTGACCAGAAGTATTTACTCTGAATGGAAGAGTTTGTAGGTTTGTACATGTGCTGTGCTATGTTATAAGATACAGGCTCACATATGTACTGATGCCAGTTAGTACATATATGAATTACAGTTAGTACAGTTGATTACAGTTAGTTAATGGCCCAAGAACCAAGAAATATTATGATACAACCATTGAAATTGAAGATATATTTTATTTGGTATGACTTAATCGAATAAATCGATTATAATAGCAACAACACCCATCCAATCATCCATGTACATTATCAACTTTTTATTTTATTGAAATGATGTAAAATAATATGCATAGCTTATCTATTCACACCACACTGCATTCTAAATATTCACACTGAAGTATGGTGAACTATTAGTATGATTCATCTATTTATCTGTAATTAGGTATAAAAGGTTTAAACGTACAGGTTATATTTATTTAATAAGCTAGTATCGTAATTCAAGATTAAAGATAAGACCGCGTATCTGCACTGCAGGTTTAGCTTTTGATGAGCATATGGCCAAAATCCATAACATGGTTGGTGACATTATGACGGTGACACTCGCCGACCTATTTGCAAACATTATAATAGTAAAGATAATCTTTTTACATTGCTTGTTTAGCCAGTACTATACTACCTATACTAGGACCAATACTTCTGCAAACACTTGTTGCAAATGTTTTTGACAATTTGACGTCTTCCTTATCATCCCCGACCATAATACTCACATGTGCTCATCTCCGAATTTATATCATAATGTACTTCTGTATTTCATAGCAAACTGAATCATGTTTGTCTGTCATTCGCAGTTAGTATTACTTTACAAAGTTACAATTGTGGAGAAAAGCAGTGTAAGCACATATTTATTACTATTTACTTAGTTTAGCTTTAGTCAGTTACTGCATCCAATAGTATACATTTTACATTTTCTGTATAAAACCATATAGGAAAAATCTCCTTCCGGTATTTACATAAATACAAACATATATACAGATTGGTTGAAGAATGTGATTGTGAAATTGAAAAATATGTGTACCGTACTAAACACAATAAACAGGAACTAACGATTGTTGTATGTACTTAAATGATGCTATGCAATTAGTCGCAATTTGCAATACCAAGTAAAATACATTGATCGTGTGGAATTCTTCCTAAGATTGGACTCTCGCTAGTTGTACTTAAATGTGCCATTATTGTTTATTTCTGCATTAAATATATAGTTAATAGCTTAATACTAAGAATAATAGCTAGTTATATATTTCCTCAAGTTAACTTCAAAAATGTTAATCCCCACTTTAGGGTATCCAACGGATAATTATATACACTAAAGGAGTTCGCACAAAGTTGTCTGAAAAGTATAATTGCTATAATTAAGAAACAGAGTTAGAGTTCCTCAATTTCTGTCATTATGGCATCGAACTTCAAATGCGGGGTCTGCTTAGCTTTCCCTTCTCTTACAGGTAATAAGCTTCACGTAAAATATACTACCTTTCCGATGATGACTATTTAAATGTTTCCATTATTCCACCATACCAGAAGGAGATTACTTCGTCAACACCCAATGTGGTCACATTTTTCATTTTATTTGCATAAGAGAGTGGATAACAACGGAACGACGACCAAGGTTTCAACATTTTTTACTCAAGCCATAATTACATACAGAATATATGTGACTGTATTTACGTAATACTACAGATAATTTCATATGAATATGTAGAATTTAAAATATTTATGTCTACTCTTAATTAGCTGTCCAATATGCAGAGTATCAATAAGTATTAAAGGTTTGGTAAAACTACATGGAATTTCACCAACGGAGAGTGGAGGATTGCGGTGGGTAGAATACTAACTATGTAAACTACTAACTACACGTTTTTGTATTATGACTTATGACAGACAAACAGTGGTTTAATATATCGATATATTTTTTACTCTGACTACAGAAAGTATGCCTTCAAATTCGTAATTGTTGGTGACAGTGCAACAGGCAAAACATCTTTGTTGCAGACATTTGCTGTAAGTAATTGCTTACTTGCTTCAAGAGTGCAGTTCTTTTGTTAATTTATTTAGCATACATACTAAGTGCTTAATATTCACAATTGCAGAAAGGTGTATTTCCGGAAAACGAAACATCTACTATTGGTTGTGATCTGGTAAGTGCTTGCTGTGAATTATTATGGTTATAGTAACTGCATTTGATGTTCGAACGGTTCGAACCTACGTATTATTACAAAATATTTATTGTTAGTATTTACATGATAAAAACATACCTATAAAATATAGTTAACCTATATCAACCAAAATTGCAAACCAAATGATAAATTAAGAATTTACCAATTTTTAGTGTTTCAAAACACTCGATGTTGCAGGGAAAGTCATTAAATTGAGTATTGTAAGTCCCCAAAATTTTTATTACAATTTTTGAATACCTTATGAGTACAGTATGCATACATGGATGTACTTAAAAAATATAAACCTGCATAATGTACATATTTGCGTAAATACAATATAATAGTGGGACTGTGGAGGACAAGACCGATTCATGGCCATCACACCCAACTACATGCGAAATGTCAACGGGGTTATCATTGCTTATGATATCACAAACGCAGAAACATTAAATAGTCTTAATAAATGGCTGGAACTCGTTTACAATCATGCTCCAACAGACATTTCCACGATCTTAGTCGGAAATAAAATTGATAGAGAGGAAGACAGACAAATCCCTACCAGTAAAGGCAAGGTAATAGCATTTCTCGATAAAATATGGTGAATATTTGGAAATATGTTTGCTTGCTTTGGTAGTATAGTAAACTAATAGTGATAGTGATATGCTAGGTGCTACATGTAAATTATCTATTGATACAGGAAATAGCAGATGAACTGGGATTCCAATTCATCGGTAATTAATTATTAATATTTATATATATTATATTATTTTATATGTGATTCTAATTGGTTCTACTTCCAATTAGAAACGTCGGCCAAAGATTTGCAAAATGTTGAAGCAGCTTTCAGGATGCTGACTGGATCAGTTTTAGAAAGTTACTGGAAAGCTGGACACATTGATTCTATTGAACTTTCCAGTGCTACAGATGAGGAAACACGCTCAAGGTGTCGATGCTAAAAATGTTTTTCTAAGAAATTCACGTGGTAGATAGATTGTAGATACTACTTTTGAAAACAACTTCTGGGACAAAACGATGAAGCAATATGTTACTAAAATTTTGGAAAGCACTTATTAGCATATTCAATATATACTGAAAAATAATCAGTAATTTTGCTGTACCATAATATTTATCCTACCTATTAAAATTAATCCATTTTATTCATACATCTATGTAAACATGCCTGAATATTTTAATTGTCTATACTATAGTCTATGATGTCATCAAGAATATGTAAGCTCACTATTATACTCATATTATTAACTATTCTTCTAGTCAAGTATGTATGTACATTAAATTAATGGATAATTTGGGCATAATATATATATCATTATTATAGTTCATTGCAAATTGTGCAATTATCTAAAAAAGTTAAAGGGACGATAGTTTGTAGCATTTATTTGACGCTTATTTACATAATATCTATTTTATAAAAGTATGCAAAAAATATTGCTTTGCTGTCGCAAATAACTTGAATTTGCAAATTATCATGAATTAATTTACAATTCTTGGAAATTAATAGTCAGGTGTTTTCCTTTTATCAAATATAGATTAATTCACGTTTCAGTACATAACTTTGAAAAGTGAAAACAAATTAAATGTACTGAAATCTAAATAAAAGAGATAAGGAAACAATATTAAAAAAGAATAAATTATTAGTTAATTGGTACAATTAAAAGCCATCCCCTCGATTTATTTCACTAATTTCTCTTTTCCAGATGATAAACATCAAGCGTAATTAATAAGTATTTCCTGAAACCAATGAAATGTAATTGCAGCAGTGAAATTAGTGAAATTTTTTAGTTAAAAAGTGAACTCCATTTAAGTCACATTTTTTGAATATTTCCATAGAAACAGCAACCTAAATTTTTCCATTTCCTGTGTATATGCATATTTATTACCATTATGCAATATTGCACTCACTCGGGCGGGCTGTATATGGTGGCTTTGCAGTTTTATTTTATATTTACATATTTTTAAAAAGAGTTTTAAATATTTCGAGTTCCATACATGTCTGAATTCCATAATAATTTCACCTTTTACAAAACGTGTAGTACTTTTAGAACATATATTATGTACAAGTACAATGCACGCTAAGATCACATCTGTTCACGAAGCTATAGAAGGCGTTATTAGCTGTCAAATAAGCGCGGTCAAATTCAAAAGTGACCTATAAAGCTGAAAGATGTGTCACCAAATTTTGACATTTCGGGGTTAAATAAGTGGTAAGTGGATTTTTGTGATAATTTCGAAACTTTTACCGATTTAATAATTGCATTTAATATTTATTTTGCAGGAAATGGAAGGGAAAGCAATATATTTGGAAAAGAATGGCTGTTCTTTCTGGCGATGATGCTAAGTGGGTTCGATATGGCTCAGCTCCTCTGATTGTCACTCTTGTTTTGCCAATTGTCATCGGGGTGATCCTTCTGCTAAAATGTATATTAAACCATTGTTGTGTCCGGAAGACTACTACAAAGTACGTTATCATTTACAACCAGTCGTAGCTCTACTTACTCAACTACATTCATCTTCCTGTCAAAATCTATAATCTATCTTCTACAATCTAATATTCTGACTTCTTGGTTCCCAATTATTGCTGATTACATTTCCTTTGGATTGGAAGCAAGGAAAATAATTATTGATTAAATGTTTCATTTAACTATTCGTGATATATCGATTAACTTTGGCCGTGACCCATTAAATGCCCATATTGCGATTAGTACATGTCTAAAATGTGTACTTTGTAACCAACACAGAACCACAGAACAAACAAAAAGTGTTGTTGTATATTAATCCGTAAAGCAGCCCTTGCCTTATACCTTTAATTAGTGTTTTAAAGATACCAACTCCTGTTTCCACTTCCCTTTAAATGAATTCTCAACTTTTTCACCTTTTATTTTGCAATTTTATGTTTGTTTTGCACATAGTTACAATAAAATACGAAACTTTTTTGAAAGATGAACAAGAATTATTAGTAGGATACGAAGAGATTAAATGGGGATTGCCACTATTAATGTCCAATTCAATTAACTAATATCAGCTAGATACACTAGTTTGCAGTCTTCGTATCAGTTTTGGTTTAGAATTTTGGTGAATTTCAATTATATTTGTAATGTTTATTTGTTTGGCAGGGTTAGTAAAATTTAATGCTATTATAGGTGCATAAGATTTTTTATACAGTTTGTATAACGTAGGTAGTATATTGGCAGACATTGAAAACTAATATGGCTTTTGACCTTTTGAAATTCAATACGTTTATGTGTATCTGTAATGCAATCTTGTATTGTAAATGCAGCTAAAATAGATTTTGAATTGAGGTATAGAAACTAAGGAGAGAAATTCAATGACATCGGCAACAGCCAGCCAGTGGCAATTGACAAGAAACTAATTAGACTATAATTAGCTAATTCCAATAAGATAAAAAGTCTACACATTTTTAAAACAGGTCTTTATATAAGCCAAATTGCCTTGTGTAGTTTCTCATTTTTAAACGTACTTGGCTTTTCTTAAATAAATACCTACACCTACTAGTTTTACGCACTAGCTGTAGGGCTGTAGTGAAAGAAGTAAGATGGAATTGAGTCTGATAAAAATTTACAAAAAGTGTTCTCAATACAATTAAATTGCAAACAATAACATTACCAAAATTTTAAAAGTCTTGTAATGTGCCTAAATCACAACAAAAATATTATGTAAATATTTGGTATTACTATTAAATAAGTTTTTTTTTGATTTTGACTAATAAGAAGAGATTGATAAGAATTTCCTAAACTTAATAACGATATATAAATATAATATAGATAATAAGTACTACACTAAACTCTAATCTAATCAAAATATAGAATATTTGTAATTATAGTAGGGTACCTTTTGGGGACCAAAAACTAAATTTAAGCATACTCTGCGATAAACTTTGTTATTATTCGTGGAAATGAATACCTTTTTTGGGTGTTAGGCTTAGGAAGTGCAACAATGCAAAGTGTTACTAAAATTTTGAAATCTGTCACTGCCTTTACAAAAGCAGCCTACTTTCTTATTAATTTCTCACTCATGTACCGACCGTACATTTCCACTATCTTGAATTTCTTTAATTTGCCCTAACCACAGCCAACCCAAACCCGACCATTTGAGTTTGCTATTTATTTTTAGTTTGGTAATGTTGAAAGCTTTTTTAAGTTTGTTTCCCTTTTTTCTGTTATGTTCATGTCTTGTCACCGCGTTTGCTATGGTATGGTGCAGAGAAGAGATGTATGGGGTAGAAGGCCGCATGACAATTTTGGCCAACGCTGAATCCTCATTTGGGACATCAACACACGCCCCGCAGCAAACCCCAAACTCATCATCTGCTGTTATTAAAACCATTGCTACTACTACTGCAACTACTGCTACAACCACTCAAACTACTAATTTAAACCATCAAAATCACAACCTTAATAAACCCGACCATACAAAAATAGTTTCTTTAAAAAATTCATCGGACTCTGCTCTTGATGTACCAGCATGTGTGTCTCTCCCTGCTACTGATGGAGTCCATCAACTTTCTTCTGACTCGTACGAGACAGTTGATCTCAACGATACTTTGAAAAGGTTCTAATTTTTGTTGTTGAATCTCATGCAATCGATTTTTTATAACTCACACACTATCAATCTAAACAAATCTCCTCAACAATATGTATTTAATTTTAATTGCGCTACCTTACATGAAAACCGCTGCTGACTTGAGCTGATGTACTTACAAATATTATATGCGTTGTAATAATGCTTTTTGTTTTCGTTTGCGTGCTTCGTGTAAATTTTTCTAATATGATCCCTCACCCTTACCCCTTATCATTTTCCTAGCTTATTAATTCACCATTATCACATTTTATCTTACTCCGTCCATTGTTAGCCCAGTCACTGATTATAGTCAAGAAGTTGTAGTAAAGAATTTTTGGAGCAGATTATGGTAATATTAAATTAAATCGATGTATGAACTTATATATGTAGAGCAATTCTGTAGATCCTTAATTAATCTTTTCAATAACGCTCACAGGTGTAATACTCACTTTTAAGGCATGTACTATATATACACATCACATGGAACCACGAGTCATATTCTTATGCTGAAAAGTAGTGAAAATGAAATGCGTGTGGTACACAGAGTTGTCTAAATACAGTTTGAAATAATATCTTGATTGTTAAGTAATGATATTTTAATTTAATGAAATTGGTATAAATTTCAGAACAACACTACATCGACAGTTACCAGATCTTCCTCAGATTCCTCAACAAAGCAACAACCCTCCGCGTCGCAGCAGTTCTGTTTTAAGCCATGATGGGACATCAGAACTATATGCTACTGTTGGGGAAGTGCCAAATCCGACATCGAATGCACCCACAACGAATAGTGCAGGAGTAAATTATTATTCTGATATTAATCATCGCCAAAAAGGTTCCAAGAAATCAGTATTACCATCAACTTCACGCGGCATGGGCGGCAGTGACGCCTTAGTATCAACGAGTAAATCCATAAAATCGATTCCTAACGAACCGACACCCTCGTCTGACTCTGAAACATATGCAACCAACCATCCCTATGCCAAGCTCAAACGAAATACTGCGGAGCATCCATATGCACGTGTAAGGACAGCAAGTGTAAACGATGAGGAAACCGACACTGACAACTACGATATTCCTCAACCTTATGCCCAAACTAGACCCAGACCCCAGGGTTCTAACACTGGCCAGCAAAGTTCAAGTAATTTAAGTCAGCCCAGTGTCAGCTCAAGTGGTAGTGCCAACTTAAATTCAAACGGTGAACCTAGCAATGGTCCTGTTCCTCCTCGGAGGGTGGGAAGACAATGGAGGCGCAGCAGTCACCCACAGGCTCAGCAAAATAATGTAACCTGCTCACTCATGCCAAAAACTCAATGTTATAGTTCAGGTGTGCATGTAGATAAAGATAAGAAGAATAATATTCCATTGTTTGTATTTTTTTAACAACAGGACAATCAGCAGCCTAATTTCTCAGGAGATTCTCAAGATTCTAATTCTAGGGGATATACAAGTATTAGTGTTAGGGAGCCTCTTTCCAACATTCGAAGTCAAGTCACTAACACAAGGCTCTATGATTCGCATTATGCTACCGTATCTGATGACTCGGGTAAGATAATACTGAGCCAATAATTACTTGGTAATGCAGTTTGGTGGCCAATGTAAGCATTAAAAGTTCTAATGGCTATTTCTCTCTCCGCATGCTTAGAAGAGATGTATGCAGCCATAGAGGATGCCTCCGATGGAAACTATCAAAGAATTGCTGGGGAAGATGGCGAGGGAAGGCATTTATGGATTGGTATGCTACATCTACTTTCATTTTATTGTAGTATTCTCTAATTTCTATTTCTTTCATTGTTTAAACAATTTTGTGAGGAATTTTCATTTTTTATATAGGAGGAGTAAACGTTGCCTCTCCCATTCCTGAACGCCGGGAAGCAAACTCACCTCTTCCACCAGTGCCACCAGTACCTCCTGCCCCAAATGCGCCACCTCCTGATGTTGTTCCCACCAATGCTGCCTCCCAGTCTCCAGCATCGATGCCGTTACAGGCCCCTGTATATGCCCAAGTAGTTAAGAAACCTAAAAAAGGGAAAGCGCCGGTAACGCCAACAATATCCAATACATCAACATCTAGTCAATTGAAAGAAATTCCAACGAATGAAAGTACGACTCCTGGAAACAGTACTGCAAACACTGTTGCACCAGGTCCTTCGTCTACTACGTCTTCATCTTCAGCACGTAAGAATCGTCATACCATAATGGATGGTTCTAGCTATAAGGACACCAATTCATCGGATATGCGACGATGGTCAAAAGCTGATATTAGTTACTCCGAATTCGAAGTTGTGAGAGAGACACTTTTCAATAACACAAATAGTAATTCATCTCCAGAGACTTCTCAACGAGGAACAACACATTTTGATAGTCCGTCGAATGTGCCAATAACAATGACTAGCAAATCTGCCGAGCCGGAGGAAATTTTAGATGAAGATAATTATAACGTAATACCTGACCCATGTAGCAAAACCAGCGGACTTTCAAGAACGAGTGGTGGAGGACAAAGCAGTGGTAAATCCAAGTCAAAATCCCGTCAACGAAAAATTTCGGATTCGAATAATTACCAGGAAATAGAGGCGATAAATCCATACCAAGAAATAGAACCGAAACAGTCGAAAGAGACTTCCTCAGATCATTATCAAGAAATCGGAATGATGGCAAGACATGGGGTTGATATATACCAGGAGATTGACAGGGACAAATCTTTAGACTACGAGGAAGATGAAGAAGAAGATGAATTTTATGAAAAGGTGAAACTATCCGCTAAAGTGAAAAAACCTGACACTCTTGCGTTGCCATCTAATAAAGAAACTAGCTTAGATAGGAAACACGGCTACGAAAAGTTGAAAAAGAAGCAACCTGCTTACTCCAATATCGATAATGACACAAATTCACCTGGAAGTTCATTAAACGCCCCAGCTTCCGATGTGGACGATGATGATGATGACGGGAAGCATGATGGGGACTCATTGTACGAAAAAGTAAAATATCCACCCTATGAAAGACTGAAAGAGTCTCGAGAAGATGTTAGTGATGTAGACAACGAAGCTGATGATGCAAATTTGTACGAAGCCATTGGCTATTCAAGAGTTAAACCAAAACATAAACGAAAGCAATCGGATGAAAAAGGCCCCTCCTCCAGTGGACAAGACCAAACGAGATTTAGTGAAAGTGGCTCAAAGGATGCGGATGTAAATGATGAACCTTCATCAGTAGCAGACTTAGACCAATTGTATGCAAGGGTTGACAAAGCTAAGAAGAAAAAGAACAATCTTCCTTTAGTTGATGTTGATCCTTCTAGTTTTAAGATTCCAGAGGATACAAAAATTATTAGTGGCAGTGTGAAGAACCAGGAACCACTTAACGATCTGGATAAAAACACTGTAGTTAGAAAGATCAGTAGTACAAGTGCTGGGAGCAGCATTCAAGTAGCTGCTGAAGACAATATAACCAACACTAAAACTGTCGACTATGGAACACAGACTGAGGAGACAAATCAGCACATCGACAACAGTATTGAATACATTTAGTTAGAATTAATCTGTACATTTAAATAAGCTGTATTTGTTTTCTACTAATGTAAGTGTAAATAGTATATGGGTGGTTGCTGAATGGGTTTTATTACTATAATGTAAAATGTTAATGGTAAATCTACACTATCTAAACAACTAAGTTTGGAAAAACATTATAGTTTTTTGTCTTACAATATTTAGTAGCTAACGATTTTGTTGCCTATATTCAACATTTAAATGTGTTTAGTAAACTTATAGTTTTGTTATTGTTTTTTAAAAATTAACGCTATGTATTGGCACTCAGTCCCATTTTTCAGGGATGATATGATTTAACAGATTTTTAATTGCCAAAAGCCGCATATATTCCGTTATTGTACAATTTCTCTGTTACCTTCCATTATCATTTACTGGGAGCAAAAATGATTGGAAACATTTAAACTTGGTACAAATACAAATCTTGATATAAGTTTGGTTTACAAAATGTTTTTGCAACGTAAGATAGTTATACAAGGTTACATTAACTGCAATTTGAAATTAATTCAGTTTTCATTCGCAGATCTATGACGTAGAGAAGTATTATAGCAAGTGAACTACCTTAACTAACATTGAGTTCAGTTTATGTATGATGTGTTTACTTAATAAAGGAAAGTCATTAACGATTTAGTTGAATAATTAGAGGTAGGTACCCAATTTTAGCTATCTTTACCTACTTGTATTGTAAGTGCTCATTCATTTGTATCTAATATTCGTACTTTTAATATTTAATAAAACGTGTTTTCTAAATAATTGTCTATTAGTTATATTATGTAGAGGTAAATGTAAAATTAAACTGATAGATAATCTATCTTCTATAAACGTATACCTATACACGATACGATACATATCTAAATACGTTATATAAGTAATTTTATAATTTGTTAACCGCTAATAACAGGATATACACTTTTGGTGTCTGATGTGTATTTAAACGTATTACTATTTACCCAAAATGCAATTACGTAATGTAACGTAAACTTTAGCTAACGAAAGTACTCATTCAGACTCAGTGGAGGATTGGTTGATTTATTTTTAACTTCCGAAAGTAGACAGGAAATCAGACTCAGTAGTTATTATTATTTGTATTTTTGTTACTTTCATGTGAATATTTTGTATTCTATTACTAGTTCAAGTTTTATGTGTAGCTGGGTATAAAGTGCAACAACATGCATTGTTTGAATGTTTTTATGATTCAGCTCATCAAATATTGTTACCAGATTTGACCATTTCTATGTTAATTTTCAAATTAGGCAAATTCTATTAGTCTATGTTGATGTAGTAATTGGTAGTTAATATTGTTACTATTTCGAATAATCTTATAGTATGGCATATTTATATAAGTAAAATATTTTGTTACGTTCTGTTTCTGCTGTCTGCAATATTAAATAAATAAATGATCATGTACCTAATAATTACTAATCCATAGTTTGGTTAGACGTACTTTAAGACCTAGTACATATTACATAAAATTACACTACATAATTCTGGATAAGCCCCTACAACTTACAAGTCTACGTACCTAGTCTATCGTCTATACCTTTATTATAATTATAATTCTTACAATTTTGTATGTTACTGTTATAAACTGAATGATGTAAGTAAAATGTGCTCAATTCGGTCGAATTCAAAAATCTTAAATCAAAAATAATATCGGACAAAAAATTCTAATATTTATATCTAATATTCTGTAAGCATGGTATAATTATTTATGAATATATTGTACCAAAATTGTGAACCTAACTCTTTGCAAGTATGTACTACATTAATGTAGTTAGGTATTGTTTGAAATAATTACATTATCTGTAGGTGCTGTATACTTTTGTTAATTTTTATGGAACAAATAATGCACAAATCCTTTCCTTTCCTAATGTGCATCTCTGCAGATTTTGTAATTTAGTATTTCCACGCTATCACGGGAGAAAAAATTGTAAGTACTGATTTGATAAGAAAATTTTGATATCTTCTATAATTTAGTCCTAAAACTGAATACTGACTAACAATAAATCTTATTGCCTGCTACATATAAAATAACAGATAGAAAAATAAGCGATAAGCGAAATGATCATCAGGGTTCTTCCATACGAAAATAGTAAGATATTGACTTGTTTTTATACCTAAACTTTTGTTCCTGATACAATACTGATAAGAATAATATAAGTAAATACATAGTAATAATTGCGTGTTACATTGCTACATATAAACTAAACAAATTATGCAACTATATAATAGCTAAATACTCCTATACTGCAGTTACATCATAGATGTGTATATGAATCGTGTAATTCTAAATCTTTCCTATAATAATTATAATAGACATGTACATTTACTTTGATTTCAGGAGAATTCCCATGTGTATATAGGTAAAGTATTTATTACTACTAATACTGGTACATAAGTTAACCATGTTGTTATTATGTTATGGTATATCCTATCAAATGTCATGATAGAATGAATAATTACCAAAGTCAGTTCGTGTGTTGCTATTTTTGGTGCATTTTTCGTTTATCGTGTACTTATGAATACAAATTACACTAATTAATAATAATTATGTCATAGAATATTAACTTATTTGTTGTATGTATAGTTTCATTACCTTTTGTATGTCAATACAATGAAAATGACCTAAGCCAACCAACCCCTAAATTGTGTACGTACAGTACAGTTACAAAAAATAGGAAAAAAATGACAAATAAGTTCGAAATATGTTGGAAGTCAAATCGGGAACCAGAACAAATTAAAATAGTTTGTCAGATTATAGATTCTGGTAGGGACAAAATTAAAATATGTATAATATGTTGTACTATAAAGATAAATTCAGGTTTCAATTTTTAATGTGAAATTGTATGCGATGTGATATGGAGGTATTTGAACTTATTTGTCATTTTCCTATACAAAAATATTACCCTACACAATATTACAGTTGCCTATTACATTAATTAAAAGAGCTACGGCTATTACAATGTATGTATGTTAATGTAAAACTATATAAAGGTACTTTTATTCACAAAATAAGATTTCTGATTAAAAA
>JAQFYC010003615.1:0-20102 GCA_034694165.1 Tomocerus mixtus
AAAACGCATTTATCATTCTCATATCACAATTACAATTGTAAATAAATATATATTTCAATTTAAAAGGGGTACGTATACATACTTACACCTTATACTAACTTTCGGTACATTACAGTGTTATAAAAATATTATTAAACTATTAATACATGCCAAGCAATACTTAAACTCTATTGAAATAAAATGAACTGAGCAGTTTACATTTCCAGAATTCTGACGTGCTCAACTTTAGGAATTAATTATTACCTATTTCAATATTCATATTCTTCCAAATAAAACTAAGTTTGGGTGAGCCCTTTTAAGGGACCCTTCAAAATGGCCGTCAATGGTCCTTGCTAGAGCGGATATGAACAAAGCCCAGCAGACCGTTACTTACACTACTATGCTTTGGGCTGCAGTTTATTAAGCGCGCTTATTTAACTAGTGGAGAAAAAATTGGCATTGCAAAATCTTGTCAGCATACAGCAACTGTGTTCCATGTTTAGGAACTTAAAATCGTAACTTGCAGTAAACAACAGGAACTTGATAACTGGCAGCTGGACTTCAGTTCTGTTATGGACCATTATTGACTTTTTCTTTGCATTTCGAGTTAGCAATTTACAATATCACTGGATACCGGGGGATAAAGGCAGAGGTAATAAGCATTTTTTTTCTATTTTTTCGAGATTTTTAGCATTTTGGCATTTAATGTTGCAGTGTGTAGTGTGTAGGTGTACATGAAAACGAAAAAATTAGCCGATACGTTTATTGTCCATTTACTTACATGGATTAATGTAGTTCGAAAAACAATATAGTAATTTACTGATCATTCTTTCAGAATTTCGTTTAGCAGAACAGGGAGGAAACGGAGAGGACTTGTTCATGGGTTCAGGAACTTTATTTTTGTGGTGAGTGGTAAGTGGGAGTGGAGCTACTCCTTTTTTGTCCTTTTTTAATATCAAAAACTATCTATGTATTTTTGGGAGTTAATTGATAACATATTTTCAAATTACATTAGTAATTAGGGCTTTTCTTATCTGCCCACCACGCACCGGTGGGTAAAAACTGTGGTTACAGGGTAAGATTTAGTACTCCCATCTTATAATGCAATTAGAGATGAAGAAAAGCCTTAATTACATACATTAATGCAGTTTGAAGAATAATATAGTGATTTAGTATTAATTATTCTTTCAGAATTACGGATTTCGTTATAACAGGGCTGAAAGGAAGGAGGACTTGTTCATCGTTTGCTGTTTTGTGGTGAGTGGAGAGTCGTACTCCTTATTTGTCCTTTTTTTAATATCAAAAACTATCTGTGTATTTTTGGGAGTTAATTGATAACATATTTTCAAATTACATTAGTAATTAGGGCTTTTCTTATCTGCCCACCGAGCACCGGTGGGTAAACACTGTGGTTACAGGGTAAGATTTAATACTCCCATCTTATAATGCAATTAGAGATGAAGAAAAGCCTTAATTACATACATTAATGCAGTTTGAAGAATAATATAGTGATTTAGTATTAATTATTCTTTCAGAATTACGGATTTCGTTATAACAGGGCTGAAAGGAAGGAGGACCCATCGTTTGCTGAACTTTATTTTTGTGTGTGAGTGGAACAACTTTTTAATTTCAATTTTTAATTTAGGATTTGAAAATCTTTAAATATCAAGAAATTTAAAATTAATTTAGTGTCACTGCACATTTCGCACTGCTGTGCTGATTGAGCTTTTGAAATAAAAATATTATTTTTTAGTATTTTTAGTAGTAGTTTATTTTGTAAACTACACAGGACGGTTGTCTTTAGATCGAACAGATAGTAAAAGAAAATTGTTGAAGATTTAAAGTATTCCGCTAACTGTTTGTAGATATCTAATTTATATTTCTAAATGTGTTAAATATTTTAGTTAGTCCTGTCTGGGCAACCCGGTATCAGCTTTCCAAGTTCACAATATGGATGAGGAAGCGTCAGGAAAAGTAAGAAGGGACAAACAAGATTTCATCACAGTTTATGATGAAGAGGGAGAAGCTGTTATATTCCCTGAAAAATTGTTACTCGACGAAGGAGAGAGCTCCAATGAAGCCACATCAGGAAATCATCCCCAAGAAGAAGTACCTAGAGATGTCAAATATTCAGAAAACATCACCAGTATCCCATTAGAAGACTCCAGTCTTGGCTTCGACCTACGACCTCGTGTAAGAGAAGACAACGACGATTTTGTATCTTTCAGGTTCATCAGTGGCGACTCAGATTGCTACACTAAGAGTATAGCAGAATTGTACTCATATTCCGAGGTGTCTGAGTTTGAATGCAATATGAGATCATTTGAAGAATTGCTAGTACAATGGAAAGTATTCCAGCCTTGGCAGTTACTAGATTCCATTGGAAAACAATCTATAATTCTGCAACTTATTAATCAATTGGATATGGTCGATATTGAATATCGAAGAAATGCAAAGAATGCATTACTTTACATTGCCCAAGGTTGCTGGAAGGAAGTGCGATGCTTAAAGGATCAACAGGAATGGGCCTTATACAATGTTTCGTTGTTAATGCAAAATGGAGTTTTCGGCACTGTAATCGAGCTTTTGTTTACTGAAGTTGAAAAGAACAGCGAATTGGCAGCGTCGGGGAAGATTTATGTCAATAAAAAGGATAGGTCCATGTTGGAATCGGTCGAACTTCGTGTAAGTCTCAATCTCCTGTATACAATGGTGGAAACGGTACGTTGCAACGAGAGTCTTCACAGCTTTTTACCTTACATTAAGTCTGAAATCTCGGAAACGACTGGAACTAAGAAGCTCCTTGCTACACTACTGTTTGATATGCTTGCCGACTATGCATACACTAAAGAAAATTCGCACTTGCCAGTTAAAAAGATTATCTTACTTCTGTGGAAAGTCTTATTGATATCTCTTGGAGGAGAAAAGGAACTTCGTCAATTGAGGAAACAACGGAGAGAATCTTTCGGGCTACCACCAGAGCAGGAATATTTGCCCGTCGACGACAAGGAGTGTAAACCAGGGTGCAATTGCAGCAACAAAGAAAGTGATGGGGATTGGGACACAGAAGCAATATCTAATATCGACATGGATGGTGATAATCGAAAAAGAGTTTTTCGCGAGCTGCCCAACAAAGCCAAAAGTTGTGTCAATAAAAAGTTATTTCCACATAAAATTACCCGAAGGGAATTGGACCAATATGTTACCACATTAAGAGAGAAGTTTTTCGGAATTAATTATCCAGGAATGCCTCCTCCATTGGAAGGCAATACCAATTTACAACGTTTACCACCTTTCCTTATTGATAGTTTGAATGTGCTGCAAAGTAATGTTCACACATCTTTAGCTGATTACCAGCTTAACTTTGAAGATAAGAAGCTAAATTGGCCGCACACATTCGGGTACGAACTGGAATCCATCCAGGAAACGGAAACGTTGTATGAGTCTCTCCTCCCCAATTTGGCAGCTTATACCACTTCAATTGTCAAAGTGTTGACCCTCGTGGCTCCTGGAAGCAGCACAAGAAATATTTCCGAAGTTGTGCCCTGTCTTCCCGTCCGAGACTTAGCTGAACGTTTAGTAAGAAATGTTGACGCTTCTCGTCACAAAGAAATAATATTTACGGCTTTGTCGGCCATTACCCTCTTGCTTTTGAAACACACAAAAGTCAACCACGTTCTCCAGTTCGAACATTTATCACAACAACTTGTGAAATCTGATACTATGATGGCCTTCTACGCATTCTTCCAAGAATTTGCCTTTACATATGCCAGGCCAAATTATGAGATTGGTCGCTACAATTTCCCAATTTGTGTCTTTGGAAATCTTCCGGAAGTAACGTTAGATGAAATTCGAAAGCCCATTGGCTCTTCTGGTAATCAACGATGCATACTCGGTCACATTAATGCTGCCAGAATTTTGAATAAATTAACGAAAGGAAAAACACACCGAGTAATCTACATGGCCAAAACCGCTTACTACCGCAGATTCAGGGAAGCCTTGAAAGTAAATGAGCCAACTTTTCATCGGTACCTAGTCAAGCTCTTGAAAATGCAGACAAAGTACATATGGAGATGTAAACCCAACTCACTCACAGGGATGAAAATGCTAACAGCTATGTACGGAAAAGTTAGAACAAATCTTACAGATGAGTGGGTTTCTTACAAAGATGAAGATTACCCCCAAACCAGCCGTCTAGCTTGTTATTTTCTGGAACCCACTATTCAGCTTCTAATGCGGCGATATCATTGGAGGAAGTATTGTTCTTCGTCAAATCAAAATGTGGTTTCAGGCTACGCTTCAGAATGTAGCTTACCCGATTCAGAGGAAACTTACCTCGTTATTGACAATGATGAAGACGAAGAGGAATTATTCAAGAAGAACTATGAACTCTGGTTGGAAAATGATGTTTTCAAAAATCCAGTTGATTGGGATGCGTTTCTTAAGGAAGATATTGGGAATTTGTGAAGAGTTTACCTGGAGCGCGTAAATACTAATCGATTTTTTCATAATCCTAAATTGAATAGATGCTTTGTAATGTACGTAGTTTGTGTTGAGCAAGGAGTTTCTCTCGAGAGCGTAAATACTAATAGATTTTTTCGTAAATCACAAATTGAACAGATACTTAAGTAGCAATTTAAGCTATTTGTAATTGCAATTAAACACTACACAAATCTAGACTTGTGTTCTGATATTATGTAACTTTAAAAGTGTATCATATTTTTCAATTTATGTAAATCCAAAAGTTATTGTGAAATAATTTTATTCAATTCATTTATTGACAAAAATATTATGTGTAATAAAATATTCCCTTTATATTCTTTATAAAATATGCTTTACGATTTTTACTTTTTATCTAATAACGTATGCATGCACCATAGTACATTGCTGAAAATATATTGCATTTTCGCACACGAGTTTAGTTAGCCAGCGCATACTGTGTCTTAATAGTCCTAATTACTTGTAATGGTCCCATTCTCCCATTAGTCCCATATTCCAAGCACAATTCATTATACTATTACACATACTACAAAATTCTATAGGTATCAATTTGTCACTTTAAATGTGTTAGTAACCATCTCCCACATTCAATCAGTACTCCAAATCAGTTACCACTGCACTGTCGTCATTCCATCCCGGTCCCGTGTGCACAATATTAAATAATTGTACCATTACAGAGAATTACGGAAATCTGTTGAACTGATTAATGCAGGATATTATGTAAGGTAAGACTTTATGACAGTGCACTCTATATTTATATTTATAATGCCAAACAATTAGGGCATATGGCATAATATTTAATTCTTGTAATCCGTAAGTAGTAATTTATTTTGAGTTAAATGCGAATGTTATGAAATTCATAAGATTTCAAAAGTGCCAGGTTAACAGATGGAAATGTACTTCGACTAATCCTAGTCTAATTTACGTTTGGATATTTAGCAGTAGTATCTTATTTATCTTTAATAATTAGCATATCGAGCCATCAGTTATAGCAATCACATACCTACTTAATCAATGACGCGATATGTAAATATTTTTATGATTGCCTAGCCTTGCAAATACGCTTACTGGGAAAAACTTAAATTATATTGCGATAAGTTAAGCCTCAGGTTCACGGGAAACGTTAGCAAGATAAGGTACAATACATAATACAGCAAAAATTATCAATTTCTCCAGAATTGATTATTTTGTTTTGTTAAAACTTTAATACTGCCCATATGTACTGTATTACAATGCAATTAATCTAGCCACTAGGTAAGGATATTATTTGTATTGTAATGTAATATTATTTTACTGCATAGTAAGGTAGTAGCTGCACTTTTGTGCTTTAGTTAAACAATAAAGTGTAGAATATCTGCACCCAATAAGTACGTGTGTAACCAGATTACGTTTGCAGATCTATTCTACATGTAGAAACCGGGGGATTAGTATTATCATAAATTATCAATTCAAGCGTAAACGTCACTTATGTAAGTATATGGGCTATTGTACATACTCCCATGCGTGATAGATTGAAATACTTACGGAAAATAATTACTTGGCCTACAATTATGGATTGGAAGATGAAATATGACAAGTAGCCAGTAATAACTCTATCGTTATCTTCGAGCGTAATAAAAGGCAAATCATGAAAAATAATTATGTAGATTGCAAGCTTCATGGAGTGTGTATAAATAAGCGATACTGTGCATATATACTACTCAGACAAAATATTTTTAAGTGCACTTTTTGGATCCTAAGCGGACAGTTGAGAACTGCAGGCTGATTTAGCACTTAATGTTGTTTATAGGCCTTGTAGCTAATTCTTAGCTAGTTTAAATTACAACAATTACCATTGTTGTAGTACTTACACTTATGTGAAACTTAATTAAGTGAAAGCACCAGAAGAAATTGTCATTTCAAGCAGTACAGTAAAAGCTCCTGAAATTGGCATTTTTACTTAATTCAGACGAAAATGGACGACTCGTCTAATCCGAATATAAATGGCAAAAACGGATTAAGAACCAGCAGTGCATCTGATGCATGGAGGGGGAAGTCTCTTCCAGCTTCCCTTTTAACAACTGGATCATTAGCTACTATTATTGCATCCCCACGCTCCAGTGATATATCATTATTACCTAAAAGTTCGCCAGAAGCCGGACCACAGAAAAAACGGGTAGAAGATCGAAGTTGGTCGTGGGGATATCTAAGAGTACATATTTATTTATTTAAATTGTAAAAATATTATGAAATATTTCGGAATAATCCCGAATACTAATGAATCTTTTATATGCTTTCAGAAAAGATTTAAAGAAGGGAAACTGGAAAACCTCTATCACAGATACACATTGAGGATTCACATTGCATACTTTAATTCGTATTTATTAACACAGCTATTTCTTAGCTGCCTGTTCATTGTTCTACTAATTTTGTCAAACTACAATGTTGAAACGGTAAGTCTTCGTGAAACGAATTAATTTTCATATAGAAATATATATTAACATCTATTATGTATTAAATTGTATGATTTTTGTTTTTCTAGGGGAATGTTGATCTCAAAGAAGCATATGCAGAAATAATTCGCCAATTAATCTTTGTGTTGATGTCCGTTCTCATATTTTTTTACATACGGGACGAAAAAAAGTTTCACAAGTACCCTTTCCTCAATTTATTTACCTCGGTTATTGTCGTCTCCATCCTACACTTATCGGACATAGCTGTTTTTGTGTACTACTATCTTGAGAGTGAATCCCATCCTGTGCGAACTTTATCTACACTTCACCTTTTGATCGTTCTCTATTTCTTACTTCCGATACCAGATAAACGTGAAAGTGCTTTATTAGGAATCTTGGTTAGTTTTACAAGTGTTCTCTGCAAAAGCTTACTTTATTCTTCACAAGCCAGAAATGAGAGCGATAGCTTTAACTGGAAATCTTTGGTATGTACTCGTATATCAATATTTTATTTTAGTGTTCCACCTCAATTTACACTACTATAATGCATATAGTGCGTCAAGTAAAGATATGGACTTTAAGTGAAAGTAGTGTGAAAGTTTTAAATTGGATTTCAATGTTAAAGGAGAAAGCAAATTGTTCCATATACTTAATGGACCCATTTTATACAGCATTTATAAGTTTTTTTATTTTGATGCATAATTGTACATAGTTAATAGTTACATTAATACATTATATAAAAATATAATAATTTACATTGGGACTGGAACAGGCCTTAATGGATTCAATTTACTACGCTTGTGTAAATGTAATCGGAATCCACGCCCAGTTTCTAAGAGAAATTAATGAAAGGAGAGCTTTTCTGGACAGAAGACAATATCTTAAGAGTAACATTAAAAATAAACTTGAAAAAGAAAAGGAGGTATGTATTTATGTATAAGAACTTTTCATAATTTTATTGCTTTTTATATTGTGTAATTGATAATGCTTCTAAATTCTAAATGTAGGACCATCTGCTTCAGAGTATTTTGCCCCATCATATTTCGGAAAAAGTCAAAGCAGAACTATTATCAGCTCTCCAAATTACGAGATTGAGAGAAAATGCACTTTCAACTTCGGACAGTGATGTAGCACCAGTGCCGTATTGTAAAAGTCCTTTCAGGTAAATGTCATTATTAGTACAGAATAATTACAATAATACATTATAAATCATTATTACAGTAAATAATGACATTTCCCTCATTTCATGTACTTGCCCTTGGTATTTGACAGTGAGTTATTCGTGGAACGCCACAACAATATCACCATTTTGTTTGCTGATATTGTCAATTTCACAATATTAGCTGGTAAATTGAAAGCGGATGAATTAATCGAGTGCTTAAATGCGTTGTACGGTCGCTTTGACTCTGCTGCAAAGGTATTAATCAGTTTCATTCACTCGGTACAGTTTAATAACTAATTAATTACTTAATTAAGTAACTTTTTTATTAGCATCATTTAAAATTATTAATATTTCCCATATAAAACCTTAAGCTGCATTTATATGAGGATAATACTGGTTAATGCTAACATTAGTTTGCACTCGTACATTATAATATAACAATTTACTTTTTACCAATCGCCTACCTTTATCTACACTTTTATCTCGCTATTGTAATCCAGAGATCCGATTGTCTAAGGATTAAGCTTCTGGGTGATTGCTATTATTGCGTATCCTCTGAAGCCAGGAATTGCGTGGAGCTTGGTTTTGATATGATCGAAATAATCAAGAATGTTAGGTAAATTACTGATATTATTTTAATTCGTTATTCTGTGAACTTTAATTATCTATTCAATTGTTTTATGTTATTACACCTAAACGTGGCGTATCCTTATGAGATTTTATTTATTTATTACTTTGGTACAGATAATGTGAATATATTTACTTGATAAGTATACATTGTCTTTTTAATTTGCCTTGTCAGGGACAAATACCAAGTAAATGTCGCAATGAGAATTGGTATACACACAGGAAATATACTAAGTGGTCTACTTGGAATTCATAAATGGCAATATGATATATGGTCAAAAGATGTTACTATTGCAAACTGCATGGAATCATCAGGAAAAAAGGAGTAAGTTTGTAAAAATGTATTAATTCGTCTTTATTCTTCATATTTCCTAAAATTATCTCAAACTTCTTCACTTATTTTGTCCAAATCAGCACGATACATGTTTCGAAAGCAGCGAAAGACTTTCTTGGCCAAGAGTACGAGTACGAACCAGGAAATGGTCAAGAAAGAAGTGCATACTTAAAGGAAAATAACATAGAGACGTTTTTTGTTGTTCCCAATAGAATTGCTGTTGAGGTATTACTACATTCATGAACATATATTAATCTAATCTAACTGATTAACAGTGTTACATAAATATATTCTGTACTGGACTGACGAATATTTCATATGTTTATTTGAATGAAAATGAAGATAAACGAGATAGATTATTTAAAAACACCCATGAGAAGAAATGGCAGCCCGACTCTCAGTATTCGCACACGACGTGACTCTGCTCTGAGCTGTATTTCAAATAACAATGAAGATGTACATGCGTCACCAATTATAACACCTTTGGTTAGACTATAGTTTTAGCCTGTATTTAATTTAATTCCAACGTAGAAATCAAAAGCGATGTAAATAAAAAAGTAGGAATAAAGTAATTTTAGACGTTTTTCCATTCCAATTTCAGAGTTCAAGAAAACGACCCAATCTTTCTGGAATTCACATGAAAAGTAATGTACAAGACTTTTTACTGATGCTGAGACGAGTAAATGATCACATGCGTGATGCCATTGATGAAATGCCGTTTGCAAGAGCAAAGTAAGACAATCTGTAGATTGCATTCAATTATCTATAGCTCCTAAAGTATTTGAAATAGTGTGTGAAAGTTTTAAAGCGTTTTTCTGTGTTAAAAGAGAAAGCAAGCTATTTCATATATACTAGAAACGCTGCATTATTATATGCGTATCGTGCAATCGTGTTTTCATATTGCGACTAACTGTTCAAACTGCTGCATGTGTTCATTTTTAAAAGATAACAGAGAAATAAGTATACGTTATTTAAAAAGGCATTATATTTATCATTATTAATTTATAAGAATAAAATCGTTGTAGTAATTCTTTAGCAGTTCACAACCAATGTGATTACTGTAAATGCATGTTATAGGTAAGGAATACGTAGGTATTAAAAACTAATTCCTCTTGTTGATTAGCAGTATATAATTACGTATTATTATTAATTTAAGTATGAATCTTTTACAGCCTGTGCTGCAGTCGTAAAACTAGTGAAAACAATGTCTCTGATGACCTTACCGCACTTTGCATGAATTTCGAAAGAATCTCATTAGAAACTGAATTTCAAAGGGAAGATGACCCACTCTTTAAAAACTATGTGTCGTGTGCCCTATTTGCACTTGGATGTCAAGGATTGGTGATGTTAACATATACCAAGTAAGTTTACTCATCAGTCATGTAAATATTATATAATTTGTGCATTACGTGCTGTAATAGATTATTTACTAAATTCACTAAATTATTTGTTATAAGTATTCAAAATTCGCTGTGGATATCCTATGGATGTGGATTTGCTTTCATGGCCCTGCTCACGGTGGCACTATGGACGCCTTACCTATGGGAAAGCTTTAAGGATCCCAAGAGGGACAACCACATAATACCGAAACCGAAATTCGTATTCGTCAAATTACTTTACCATTGTTCAATTTTTGTAGCCAAAAGTTTTGTCCTTCGTATTCTGCTGTACATTTTCATAACACAACTCATTTCTACAATTGCAATCATTGATGCGGTAAATGAATATATATTTAGTAATATTATGTATTATTTAAGTACAGTATTGTACTCAAAAAGATATATGAATGCATGCAAAATGTTTTGTAAAAAAGCTTAATATATATAATTACATTGCTTTCATTAAAGATTTCCTGTGCTGACGAAGAAGGAATAAGTGATGAAATCCAAGAGTGTTCAAATCCATGGGTAAGATCTTAAAAAACCATATAGCTATTTCCTTACTATATTACTATACTTGAAGTAATTAAATGTATAATCAAATAAATAATCCAAAAATACTTGTTTAGTATTTCACTTATAGTTGTGCTTTGGCTCTGTTGGTTATGTATTCATTCTTAAGGATGCATTTTCTACTGAAGTTTGTAGTTTCCGTTGTCTCATTAACTGGTTATGGATATGTCGTAATCGATAGGAAATCATTCGTTTTCAATGTGAGTATATTTTATTAAAACTTCAAAATGTTAACTGTTTCTACTTTTTACTAGATTTTTACTAGATAATCCATATTATTTGTTGTACCTCTATACATACATGTACATGCATGCATACATTCCACCTATACTCAAAAGAATGTTATGCATAAATACGTAATATGATGTAGTTAATGAGATTGTGCTAATTTTAAATTTCAGAATGAACAACAAACGCTTCCTGGATTTTCTCCAGAACATTCTTCCATATATTCTCATATGTTATATTTGGTTTCAATAGCTTTGCTGTTACTTGTAAGCGACAGACAGGTAACTGACTTGCGTTAAGTTTACTAGCTAGAGTTTCACAGATATTGTCAGCGTGTTTAATAAATGAAGTCATATGCTTTCTCTTTTTACATTGAAACGCTACTTAAGCCTTTCACCAATACTTTCTCTTTGCATTACAATTAATTCTATTCTACGTATAATATTTGTACTAATTGTGTGTTCGTAGAGGGAGTACATCTGCCGATTGGACTTCTTATGGAAAAATAGGTTAAAAGCAGAAAATGACGAAGCTCAACTTACTCATGACATCAATACAATATTGATCCATAATATTTTGCCATTGGAAATTGGTGAGTTTATTTAGGATTTTACTAGGAAATGTATAAGTATTAACTTAATTGCTGGTGTAGCACTCATTTATTATAATCTATTTCTGGAGTCGGGACTGCGAAAATCAATTTCCCAGACCTTCCCACGTTCCAGATACTGTAATTGAAATATATTGGTTTTCGCAGCAAACATTTATCTGGATAGCAGCCGAGTTGGCGAAGGATACAGCAGAGGCTACAAAAATGTTTCAGTTATGTTCGCTACTATTCCAAAATTCATGGACTCTTTCTCAGATAAAGATATCAGTGGGAATGGATATTTCCTTGAGATACTAAATGAAATAATTATAGAATTTGACCAGGTGACCTAAATTTCAATGTATACTTTATATGCCTTTCTATTTGTGAACAGAAATGTACCAAAAATATTCTAACTTGTAATATCATACAAGAATGCAAATTATGATGTAAATATGTATCATTTAGTTTTATTTGTTCGAATGCCCTATCACGTTTAAATATGAAATATTATATCATTTTGTTACATTACAGGCTCTTTTGGATCATGTCGACATAGAAAAGATCAAAGTTGTTGGAAGTACGTATATGGCAGCTTGTGGTTTGGAGGTTCAGGGGTCTGGCCGCTTGTCAAGTGCCTCTGGAACAAATTCTTCGCAAGGAGATTCGAATTTCAAGTAGCATTATCATTTCAATTAAAATTAAGAACTTAAAATTCACTTTTCAATTGATAATCACGTCATAGTCGTACATTATTACAGTATTATGGGTGTAACTGAAGGGTCCGAAAATGGTCTGAATATTGTCAAACGTAGAAGAACACTGATAACTTTGGTACAATTTGCTGCCTCCATGATGGCTCGTCTGGACCAAGTAAACAAAGACGCATTTCAAAATTTCGAATTACGAGTGGGTTAGTCCAATTTAACATAAACATCATTCTTCTCCGATATTCATTCCTCCTTTCACAGGTAAATACTATAAAACCAGAATGTTGATTTGAACTGTTTCAATGTATATCAGGAATTACATGTGGATCACTGGTTGCGGGCGTAATCGGAGCAGAAAAGCCAATGTATGATATTTGGGGAGATGTTGTAAACATGGCTTCACGTATGGATTCAACTGGAGTACAGGGGAAAATACAGGTGAACAATTAATACCTTCACCAGGAATCACCATAAAATTATATTGGAGCATTTTAATATTGTCCATACAATATAATATGTCGTAAATCAAATGCTGTATATCCTTATTCTAGGTCAACGAGGAAAGTGCTAACATCTTGATGCAAGCAGGAGTTAAGTGCGAATGTAGAGGAGAAATTCAAGTAAAAGGGAAAGGCATGGTGAAAACTTATTTTGTTGCACTTACCAGCGACCATAATATTATTACTTCATAATGTGATGACGATGTTGTTAACTTTGCTATACTTTATCAGAGATTTTTGGCAAGTTTAATTGTTTCCTTGTTAAAAACTTTATAGACTACTTTTATATTATCTGTTTAAAATATTAATTACCTAATTAAAAATACTTGATGATATTATGTACTTAGGTAAATCATACAACTCAAATTGAACACAAAAATTCCATGGGCATTTTAGTTTATTGTACTAGTTATTATACATATTATCACTATAACATATGCCACCGATCATTTTGAAAATCAGTTCAGGTGACCATACTTAATTACACGATTACGTTACGCTAACTTATTGACCTATAGTTGTGAGTTGTGTCTGTTATACCGCAAGAACATATCCACAACCGCAAAACCGACCTATTCCCCTAATAATAGTTTTTTAAATTATTGTAAGCACGTAATACTTGTACGGCAGAATATTTGGATTTACAACATTACACCGCTGTTGTGTATCCCTAAAAATAAAGTAAGATGAAATTGAAATCATTTCTTTGTTTAAGGGTTCCTAAGTTCCTATTATTAAAAAAAAATTTAGAATAAGAAAGCAATACGACAAGAAGTTTACAGATTATCAAGTTGTTTTTGTTTTTAATACATAATGCGTATATTACGTACGGCTGTAAATATCACTATACTAGTTAGGTACTTATTGTGGATTTAACTTCCGGTTACAATTGTGAACTATCTGGAGTAAATATTCACTGTCGTACGGAGCTGAGGTAAATATCGTCCCTACAAAAGAATGCGTGCCCCATTTATGATGCGCAATGACTTTACAACACCCAAGATCTTCAATTTTGAATCCTAGTTGACGGTATCGTTCATCAGTTTCGAAGAAGGTTAAGTTCGTGTACTTGCTATAAAACGGTCTGCCTGAAGTTGGCTCTATAAAATCTGCCCATTGACTCCGACTCCTTAATTCTTCACATAGATCTTTAGCAGCATTGATGAACTGAAAGTTATAGGAATTAATTCACATTAAATTCATTCTGTAATATAAACAACAACGGTCTCATGGCCTACTAACGCATTTTTAAACAACGCAGGAAAAAAATGTATCCTCTCCCAAAAATAAAATATACATACCCCTTCTAACAATGCGTCACGTTCATCTTCAACTTCGGGACTCCAGCTACTCATATCGTTCTTTGTTTTCTGACATATCGTTATAGCTGTCAGGGGTCCTTCATTTACTGCTGTAAACAATGGCGCCATTTCTGCAATAAAACGATGAAGTAAATTACACCGAGTCGTCTAATTTACTTACTGCAAAATTACGAATGTGCAACCTATAAATACCTACCCAAACGCAAAAGTCGTGGGCATTCTTGTGCAATGCATTCTAAGACATTTTCTTTTACACCGTTTTTTCGTACTAAATCGTCGTCCTCCATGATCCTTTTCTCATAGTCTTCGTGCTGTTTTAACGTCTAAATTAAAAGCAATATTCATACAGTTGATATTAATGCAGTACGCAAGGACCTAATGATAATAATTTGCAACTATAGTTAATTTTTAAGCATAGTATTCTATTCACACATAGCCAGAAAACTTACTTCAACTTGATGCTGATAGTTGCTGGGAGATTCATTCAAACTTCTCCAAAAAGCAATTTCGTCTTCAATTAACTTTTTGTCTGCTTTTAATCTTTCCGGACTAGGATTGGCGTCGTCGGTTTTTGAAGCTATTGAAGAATCAACTGCAACATTTCCCGGCAAGGAAAATCGTTTGTCCTTTTCACCAAGACAGCCTAAGCTGTCGGGCCACACTGTTGAAGCTTGTTTCTCTATAAAATTATCAATGAGTTGTAAAATATAACTTCGTTAGGAATTACTATATATATTTTTTGTTTCTGAACATATAGACATTATATTTAAATTTTACCTATATGACCGAAAAGTACGTGTTCAACGTAAGTGTTTCTGGTACGCCAACTCCGCTTTGAATAGTCTCGACACCCTTGAGGGTTCTCGCTCAACTGTTTTATTCCTCTGCTTAAACTCCCAAGTTGTTTAGCATTCCGTGAAAAGAGCTATTAAACAGAAGCAATCTTCCATCAATTTACATTTGCTTACATTATTGCACACGGCGAAGTAGCCGATGCAGATAACGATAGATATTACTTTGAATGGTCCATCCTCCATTAAAAGGAAATTGCTTTAGAAATAGATTAACCTTGTGGCACTAGATACCTGTACTCTTTAACATCTAAGCGAATAAGCTAAAATCCATGACTGAAAAATGTACTAATATTCAGCATTTCGAAATATATATTACATCACCTAAATGCCTAATTGAAAAATATTGCTCACCCTATTGGCCATATCGTGAGGAAGTCAACTTTCCAGCTGTTAAGTGGAGCCAGTTGCAAAAGTTTAAATGCAATTAAAATTGAAGCAGTAGTTTTAAGGACGTCGTCTCCTTTGCGTCAGATTTTCTAAAATTACAATAAATAAAAGAGTTACATTTATTAGTCATTAGTCATAGTGTGTGTAATCAATCTAAAGCTACTAAATTATACCACAATATATTATTACACTGCACACTGCACACCATATTTTAGGAAACACAAAATCACATAATATAATGATGAATGAAACCTGATATTCAAGAATGAAATAGGACTCCCAATAAATTTCCTTAATGCATGCTTATAATAAATATGGCTCTATAGATTTGTTCACTTACTACGACGTTCCTGTTCCTAGTGACTAGATTGGCTGACATAGATAGAACTGAATAAGTTTATTTACAAATGAATAGATAATTAGGAATTAGGAATACAATAAATTGACCTATATAGATTGATTATTTTGTAGTGTAAATGAAACGGGCCAACATCTATAAGTATTATGAATCAATGTAATCAGTATACTATTCCTTCAATAGTTGATTACTAAATAGATGTGTTATACAAGTGTGCTGTGCTGTAATATTGCGTAATTCGTTCAGCTGATTAATACTACCATACTCTACGCACGCAAATAGGTACATAAATATGCTATACCTAGTGTATTAGGTAAAATGTACACCTATGCATGTAGTAAGAATACTTACTAACTTATTTATGCTATCTAACTATCTATCTTTTGTTAATCTGCATAAAGATACACAAAACACAACTATATGTACACGATACTATAGTTTGTTATTAAACAATTAAATACCTACGTTAAAAACAAACACTTTTACACATTTTTAACTTAACAATTTAAGTGTATCTGTTCGTGTGTACACAATACACACAATACACACAGCAACACATCTTATATTACTAGTTTAGTTATATTGTAGTATTTGTATTCTGTAAAAAGATAAAGTTACTTACGTAATGCCTACAGCCGCGCAGCCTACGCTGCTGAGTATTATTAATTATTATGCTATTCAGTTATGTGAATGAGTACTTTTTTGCTTTTTTAAGTGCTGTATGGTTGGATACTATATTTATTATAATATAGTAATGTGTTTGAGACAAAGAAAGTTCGCTGCAAGTGGCTGCAAGCAACCAACTTTGCTATTTGCTTTGCTTTTACAATTTTATATTCTTTCTAAACATATTAAGTATGTTTGTAGGAAGGAAGAAATCATTTACAGGAATGCATTCCTTCCTGTACTGCATTCGAATGGCATAATGATGCTTTATCATAAATCTGGATACATTTTTGATTTTATTTCTATTGCAATGTAGTGAGAGACAATCCTAATCCTTGTCTATATAAATAGCTCATTTATGTCTTTATGTGGAGTTTTTTATGTACTATTAGATTAGGACTTGACTTGGGAATGGAAATGTAGTTTTCCCTAAAAATTAAGTAAACACCTCCAATCGACTATGCCACTACTGACTACTATGCCTATGCCATGTCTGTTTTGAAAGGTTTCGATGGATGGAAAGTCTACTCCAGCTATACCATTTATCATACACTGTCTGTATCTGTACACACTATCTCAGCAACCAGAAGTCATTAATTACTAATTACGCAATCAGCAATAATTAATATATCGAATATTATTTACTGTGATTGTTGATGGACAAAAAACTCATGCGTATTGCTCCTGCCTGATGCCAGTAATAAGTCAGTGGGGAAAAAACAGCGTGTGAGTTACAGTATACTCGTAGACTAGAAAAAACTGATTCGTAATACTCAGATTCAGATCCTCATAACGCTGAACGCATTCGGCACTACGGCACCCGTCAAAATAATATTGTATCAATTTTATTATTGCAACAATTTGAACTTCACTTGCGGAGTGGACAGAGTCAAGTCAAGGTCACCTATGTATATCTATGTTATAATTATGTATAATCTATACTCTTCTGGATTCTCTGAAAAACAGCTCCCAGATTGGATTTAAATCCAATTATGGATAATGGTTATTAATAAAATTATATAAATTACCTGAGTTTGAGAAAAAAGTACACTGGTGACCGACGACTGACGAACGAATGTCGATGATTGGCAAAAAGGGGATATTTATTATCAGACTATCATATCAATCAGAAGGATGATGATGCAATTATTCCACCACACACACCACGCACAGCTGTAAGCGAAGATAAGATATTACTCCCTAACTTAATTTATAATTTAATTGAGTACTTAAGTATTTTGACTAATTTTTTAATTTATTCGATCTTCTAAAATGTGTAATCTAAAACGAAACAATCTGATTTGAAAGATTTATTAGGCAGACCAAGCAACGCTGCTAAATGCAACGTGCAAATATGTAAATGTAAATAAAATGTGATGCAGTAAATATACCAGATTTGTGCGTAGCGCCAGCTAAATATGTCTATCTCACACATAAATCCATGTATGTAGTTCACATGATTTTTGCGCTCGCTTCTTTGCATTGACAGGTATAATAATATTTATCGGGAGAAATCGGGTAAAAGTCGGGATTTGTGTTTCCGACATTCGGAGCATATAAAATCGTTCGATTTATTTTCTCTTTACGCATTTGAGGTTGACGTATTCAATTCTCTAATAACTTGTTTGTGTAATCCTCAAGTTTCTTGTTGTGTATAGCAAATAGCAATAGCAGCAGAAGATACTACCCGTTCTTGTCCATATTTGACGGATAGGCGTTATTTCGATTCGATTAGCCAGCCTGGCTTGCATCCTCGTCTTTTTCTTATCAAGACAAAATAAGGCATAAGGTAATGCTCCAGTTACTCCAGTTATAATCTCCTATTAAACTAAACAAACATATTGTGTATTGAGCATATTTCCTTCCTGTTGTGATTGTTTGCACGGTTCATCATTTATACTGTATGCAAATGCAAACTTTCTTAAGATTACTTGTGTGTGGGGACTTTTTAATGCATTCAGATTTGTGACGTGCATAACAGATTACAAGATCACAATATCACAAATTAAATATCGGTACTAATTGCAGATATTTTTGATTTTGCAGAATATTTTCAATTTCAAGATTTATACTTCCAGATTGAAGATTTGCGGAGTGGATTCCTACTGAACACTTGATTTCATTCATCATTGGGTGTTACACATTTGTATTTCGTAATATTTGCCAATTAAAAAAATTTCCGAAATTGACGAAGATAAAAGTTTGCTGGTTACAAGGTGAATCCGTAGGTTATATCTAAATATGCCATCCAGAGCAGAAGAAATTTTACAAGGATTTAGAATGTAAGTACTTTTATTCGTTATAAAATAATGTTACTGTGGGTTTTATTTTATTTAGAGTTTATGATGTATTAGATTGCTATTATTAAATTTAATGTAATGATTATACATGTGTTTAGAAACTGGATGAAACTGAGAGATTCGGACACTGGAAAGGTCCTTTGGGAAGGCAATGAAGACCTGTAAGTTGCTTAATATTTCCCTTTTTTTATTTATAAGTACACTAACCATACTAACCATTTTACATTTACTTACTATGATTACATTTCTAGAAGGGAGTAGATCTACTGTACAGTTTTAATTTTGTTTACATACATTTGAGTATGGCGTACTTACTCTTTACAGTACTCATTTCTAAAGTCGTACACCTTGCAATATGTAGATCATTTAGGACAGTAAACACTTTCAAATGTATATAATATATACCTATATAAAAGAATAGTTTAGACGTAAATGTAATGTGCTATAATATCTAGGTAATAAGACAAAATATCCTATAATCTGACAATGAGTTCAATGTCTACTATTGACAAGGAATGATTCACTCATATTTGATTGAATATGGCATCGGCATCACTACTATTTTTTAGCTGATTGGAATTTGCCGTGTATTGCGTGCAAACTTAGCTAGCTTAGCAAAATGATAGTATGGTCCCATACTGAAAATCTATCTCATATATAGATTCTCGCCATTCTCGTGTCCGCAATTGAGATGAACCTCACGCATAAAAGCTTAACGCTTGTGGTATGTTAGGTAATACATTGATATATAGGTAATAGGTAGCAAGTACGATATTCGGTGGGGACGCTGACGCTTCCCTGAATTCGCCTTATCCTATCCTAGCTATCCCCATGGGCATGGGCCGGTGGATGCACTAGGTAGCTACTCGAATACACGATAGTATTAGGTAGGTATATTATGAAATTAAAATGACATGCCATGCATAATCAATATTCAAGTAGTCACTGTCAACTGAAATATTCTCGTTTATATTTGTTATATCTGTAATATAAAGGTCTACACTAAAACACTAAATCTTTATTGTTTTGATACTCTGGATCTGATAAGTTTATGCGAAGACAAGAATAAGATTATATGACACAGTCACACAGTCCTTAAATTAGTGAAACATTATTAGCTAAATTGTACAAATTATACATAATTTTTATGGTGATACTTTCTTTAATGTTTACTTACAACATATTTACCTAACGCATGTTAA
>JAQFYC010003616.1:0-20087 GCA_034694165.1 Tomocerus mixtus
CTGTACTTATGAAGCAACGGCCAACAAGGTAGCGGCCAGTTTAGTACTCGCTGCCTGCCGTGAAATAATAAGTACTCGGGTGTCCATATGTATCGCCAGTGGGATTTTTCAGATGATTACTAATTTCCCACAAAATCTCACATTGCCCCATGTATGGGGTAAAACACCTTTAAAACGATACCCCACTTGTCATATGTTTCTATTTAAAAAATAAGTGGGCGTGGTCAGAACTCCATGGGGCTGTGGCCGATTTGGCTCAAAACATCTCGGATGTTACTTTTTACCTCCTCTTTCGAATTCTGGAAACAAAATTGAAAACAATTGACGCGTTCGAAAGTTAGAGCGTTTTCATCCACCATTTATATTACTCAACAATTAGAACAGTAAATAGACGTATCGTGACGAAGAAAATTGTGGCCTTGCAGTGATATTTGGCAGGCAAATGTCCCTCATGCTAAATAAATTAGGATATTGTATACTAATATACGTACACTAAAAATGTATACATATTTTAACTAGCCATTTTGCCATTAGCATCAAATAAGTACGATGCACTAACTAACCAACAGCTAAGCTTTGTGAATAACAAATAGTGATTAGCAAATCTAAATAATTTAAAAACAGTAGTTATTTTCTCCTATTCTTGGTAGAGGAGTAAAATTAACAATTATTATTGGCAAATGATCACGCCATTTATCTAGAAGTAAAACACCGTAGTTATATTTTCACTTTTGTTTTTGCTTCAAAAATGAATGAAGAATTAAGTTGAAGATTTGGGATCCCTAAATAAAATATCATGTGCAGGGCACTGTGTGTCATCACGTTACAATTAGTCTAAACTACCTAGTCAATTATTGAAGCTACAAACAAATGTCTGGATTTGTGTCTAAAACTTTGGTAAATGTGCAAATTGTTCTAACAAAAGCGAATGTATAAATATATTAAAATAGTAAACAAAATTATCTAAATTGCAGTGTTAATTTACCGTTGGCATAATTATATAGTAGAATTCATTGTTTACGGCATCAATGAAGAGATAACTATGGTAGTTAACATGTTAATTCATCTTCAACCAAGTGTACAAGCAAAACGAAACAATTAAGCGAAGTATGTTATTTAAATTGTGTAGTTTCTAGTGTATATAAAATAAATCATTACTAAGGTAGTTGACAAACGACAGATTATATTATGATTGTGACTTTGTGACAATAAATGTTTATAAAGCAAAACAAACCCCGGCAGGGAAAGGTACTTTGAGAAATTGCTGTACAGACAGATAAAGATTTTCTTAAGGTTGGCTTGATATGTGCATGGTGAGACTAGAATGCAAACTTCTCCTAATTCAACTAGCATTTATAAATCGATTCTATTCAAAATTTCCACAAAAATAGTTCATAGCATTATCTAGGACATATGCAGGCCAAATTTTGAATTTTTAGTGAGTTCCCTACAGTTTTAAAATGTTTGCAAAATTTTCATTGCTGTACTTCAGTAAAATATGAACATCAAATATGACATGTACAAAAAAATTATCGTGGTCCGTTCTTTCACTAAGATTGTCGTACAAATATTGCACAAACGGGTGAATTGTTCGCAAAATTCATAAGTCAGCTTTCGCTACTTAATAATAGACATCAATTGGTTAATTTCTATTTGGATTCAAAAAACAGTTCTCCGTATTTTGGTGCGTGACTCCTAGTAGCCTTGGCAAAATAGTAAATAGGTTGTTACCACACCCTCTTGACATTGACTTACACACAGGGCCATCGATAGTCGGCTATGGAAGATACGGAAATAATGTTCAATAACTAAAAACAACTAACAAACTATTTTGACTAAATGTGATTTTCCATTGGTTATTATTTGGACTTTTTATTTCTTTTTATTACACAATAATTATATTCTATTTAGAGGATTATTTCATTTTACGTTTTACAAAATGAACGCGTTGGTAATGGGAAAATTAAAGAAGATCATTTTTAACAGTAACTCATTATCCGATTTGGGTTCTGTCACAAATATTTTATTCAAATATGGCGTAACGCCATTGTATTGGGATGGGGTTGCCAAACAATTTAAATTGAGCAAGCGTAAATCTCATCGTGCTGTTGTTTTCATAAGATCTTTCATGCATTTTATAATTTCAACATACGAAGTATTTCTCACTTTAAGTTATGTCAAAAATCCAGATTCGTTTTACATTGACATCATTTGCTCCGTCATGTTTGCATGTGGACACTTTTTATTTTTTATTTGCCTTTACAATTTACACAGCAAAGGAAATAACATAGTCTCTGTGCTAAACCAACTATACAATGAAAGTCAATTTAGAGTTGCAAAGCGTAAGTGTGCACTAACACTATTTCCTTACTAAATACGCATTAATATTACTATTTCTGAAAATTGTTGTAAATCTTAAATCACAGGTTATCAAAACTGGACCTACGCTACGTTATCAAAGCCAAAGCCAATAATATACTTATTTTGCGAATACTTTTTAGCAAAATGGTTTATATACTTCATAACTATAGCTGGTATGGTATTTACCACATCATTGGCAATGTTTTTCCCTGGAAATCATTTTATTACATATTTATTAGTGAAAAAGCACGATACAAATGCAGTCATCAGTTTCTCATGTCGTTCTATTGAAATATTGGAGATCACAATGGGGATTTTGGCGATTCTTTACTTCATTGCTTACCTGGGGTTATACGTCATCAAAAACATTATTTGGACCTTTCAAACTTTTAAGTAACAATCTCACATTTTAATCATTACTAAAAATATACCCTTGAAATATAAAATATAGGTATGTTGCAGGCATTATGCAAAATCCGGCATTAACGTTAATGCCTGGGCAATAAGCAAAATTTTCTCCAAATTGCAGTTTTTGTCCGTAAATTGGTGTTGAGCATACAATTTCTTAATATTGAATTTATCAGTCTGATAGAGCAATTAACGGAGATTCCAAAAAGTGCTACTTCAACAACTTGTGATTATAAATGTCCATTTTAGGGGCAATTAAATTTTCAAATATAAGTGCCTAGAGAATGGGCATTTATAACCACAAATTGTTGAGGTAACACTTTTTGGGATCTCCGTTAATTGCTCTATCAGACTGATAAATTCAATATTAAGAAATTTTATGATCAACACCAATTTATGGACAAAAACTGCAATTTGACGAAGAAAATTTTGTTTATTGCCCAGGCATTAACGTTAATGCCTGATTTTGCTTAATGCCTGCAACAGGTATATGTTTTGTTTAATCTTCAACTTTCAACCTATATTTTATGATTTGCAGGGATCCTGTTATCCACATTTCGGAGAAAATTAAATTATACAAGCGGTTGCATTTATTAAATATCCAGTTTAACGATAGTTGCATTTTGTCGTTAATTCCTACGTTCATTCTGGCCATTTCAGTTTTAATGACAATTGGTCTTTTCTGCTCAATCAGATTGTATAGCAAATCATCTTTGATTGAGTATTTAACTTTCATTATTTTAGATTTGACTACATGCACTGTACTAATTCTGTTCTTCATGTTTGCCTCCAAGTTTTGGAAAATTTCAGTTAACACCTTAACAAGAATCAAATCTTCAAATGGCAAGACTAAATTAGTGCGAAGGCAATTGCTCACTTTGACTCATTTTGGGATTCGTAATGGACCATTACGTATAGTTAAATATTTACATGTTTTCGACACATTTGGGGGAATTCTTTCGTTGTTGGTCACCATGCTCGTCAAGCATCCGAAAATTTAGCATATTATATGTAGTGTATAATCTGCGTGATTTTTAATCCTCTACACATCAATTTAATTTCTTCTATTATTGATTTAGCTTATTATTAACAATGACCTACTTGAGCACAGCCAGATCTGTATGAATCTGTTTATATTTTTTTCTAGTCTAAATAAATTGCAGTGCATTTGCAATAGTTATTCTGATAGGGAAAGCCACCAAACGTTGTAAATTTTAAGTGAATCTTTTTTGAAATTATACTTATGTATTTGAAAAGTAAATTATTAAAATAACTTGCGTACATTTGAAAAATTAACTTGCCTAAAATAATTTAACCTGCTCTGATTTTAGTTTGAAGAAAAAAGTTGTCATGTTAGTTGCCCTATTTTACCCTAGTATCGCTTCGCTTATCTGGACCTAATGTCCATTTGTCCAGTCTTGTCACCCGCTTTTGAGAATTCGTCTCTGTCTGTACTCTAGTTATGTAGCTATGTAATTGGATTTCACGGATGCGGATAATTATAAACTGGACTATTGTTTTGTACCTAAACTAATGCTTAGACAGAAATAGGAAATAATTAGAGCTCACGAGGGAACGTTCTTAAGTGTAACACTCAGATTGGCCCGATATTTTCAAAACTCTTTCCTATGGGACCCCTAACCTTGATTTGAATAGTGGTTGCGGAGGAAATTCAAGTTTCCCCATTTTAGGGGTCACCAAAGGTCAAATTTGACCAAAATTTACCATTTTTACACATATTTCAATTTTTCTCGGGGACAAATAATTTTGTATCACTATAATTCATATTCACAATTCATCAGGATAACATAGCAAACTTTCCCTGTAAATTTCGTCAAAATCGGTGATTTTTCAACTTTTTGATTTTTTTCGGGTCGGATCGACCCAAAATAGTTGAAAAATTGATCATCACCGATTTTGACGAAATTTACAGGGAAAGACTGCTATGTTATATCCTGATGAATTGTGAATATGAATTATAGTGATACAAAATTATTTGTCTCCGAGAAAAATGGAAATATGTGTAAAAATGGTACATTTTGGTCAAATTTGACCTTTGATGACCCCTAAAATGGGGAAACTTGAATTTCCTCCGCAACCACTATTCAAACCAAGGTTAGGGGGTCCCATAGGAAAGAGTTTTGAGAATATCGGCCCAATCGGGACGTTACACCTGAAAACGTTCCCTCGTCAGAGAAACAAACATAAACTGAAGAACTAGACATTATAGAATTACTTGCAACATAACTTATGCTATTCTACGATTAGTTCTTCTACACTAGTTATTACAAAGCCACGTCACCTTCCATGTCTTGAGGTGTCGTGGAATAAACTAGAAGACATAATTGCATGCAATTTTACACGCTTACACAATAATAGCTGACACTACATACAACATATTATACGCCCACATCGCATGACCTACATAATAATATTCTATAATTACTCATGCATGCCTTGGATAAATCTCTGCTCATCGGCAAGGTAATCTGAGTTTACCGATGACACTACAAATGCAAATCCTAAACCCATAATTCCCGACAATTACTACTTCATAGCCAGAATAGGTTTATATTTGTAGTATAGTCACTTTATGCTTGCTTAGACAGTATGATTACAGAATTATGACGGGTCATACCAAGATTACTATCAATTGCTATTGATGATAATATATGAGAGCTTATATGTATTCTTACTGGCAACATTCATATCGTCTTGTATGATTGGAGGATCTCATAATTTTAGTTTGTTCTTAAATGTTTTGACACTTGAATAAAGCTATTATTATTATTATTATTATTATTAATACAATAGTAAGCATTGAACTCTACCTCAATTTAAAGCTGATTATATTTCCGGAAACACAACTAATACTGTGGAATTTTACGCTGATGTATATTAAACAGTAGTTGTAGCAGTTGTCGTGACAGGTGGTTGTCTATCATCATTTTGCATTTCAGAGTTGAGTTGATAGCGAATATGGTGGACTATAGCAATGAATATGATTGGTATCAAAATTCTTAGAACTGTTCTTTGGTCATCTTCAACTCGTTTCGAGCTATCGCCGAGTGTCCAGAATACACTGTCCAGAAAGATAAGAAAGTGTATTCCCAAAAACAAGTATCGATATACCAACCAGGTTGTTAGAAGACAAATAGACCTCTGCAGAATAAAAATGAAAATAAAGAGTACTTTTCGGATGAGTCTGCTGTAACATTTAAAAGCTGTCAATAAAGTCTTGGAACTCACCTTTAATATTCCTACTAGAAGAACTAAACCAAAGAAAATGATCATTATCCCGGCAAACACGGCAATCGACGCAACAACTAGTGATTTATCAAAAGAAAAAATATTATAATAATACGAATTTTTGGAATCTGGGACTCCAGGGAGTATTAAATGACAAATATCGTAATATAGCAAGATTTTCAATCTGGTACTTGAATAACAAATTATTTCCACAAATAAAAGCAAACATTAAATACGTCCTTTATGCATGAGATCAAAAATTACGCATGCCAATTATGTTTAGAACATTTTTAGAAATTTTAGTGGGCACATTTCTTATTAATTATTCCGCTACAGGCGCTACAGACGTCACTGGGGACTGAAACATTTTACCCTATATTATATAAGGTATAGTATAGAAATAATTAATTCAGTAAATTATTCCCGTTACAATTCCCATTGTGCATTTACCGGAACTTTTTGTTGAGTATCCGTAGATGTAATAAATATCGTAATCATTGATCATACGAATTCCCAAAGCAATGATAACGTATCCCGCAATCTGAAAGAAATTACATAAATACACCATTCTTTAGTTTGCACAAAGACTTCTGTGTATTACGACAATGTATCAAAACAGTTATAGTGCAAGCACTTTAGGAAAGTATTGAAATGCTATTGTAATTTGTGGCAAAATACAAATGCATTAATTATAAATTAAGAGAAAAAGTAAGTAAATGTAATTACATGTTGCCTTACAATTTCAAAACCTGCTACACATTCTCCTCCGCTTGTACAGTATGGCATTTTGATTTTTCTCTATTTTCCTTATTTATATTTGTGAAATAATTAGTCTAGTTTTTCGTTGGACTTTAACTATTAAATAAGTATGCTACGTTCTGCATACATTTAACGAGACTAAACCTAAAGCTAATGAATTTTTGTTTAAAAGTTTCTTTAAATACTATTTTTTAATATTTACTGAAACACAAAATGATGAGTGAATTCACTATTTCTGTGGGTACATTATGTGTACCAAAAATGTACGTTAGTGATTACATAAGGAGTACAATGTTTGAATTATTTTCTCTTCGAAGGATGCATAGTTTCTTTTCCGATGGGACTGGGGCATGGGAATGGGCGAGGCAGAAACAAATTGCATAAATATTTTAGCAATAAATATAAATGATTGATATTCGACTTAATATAATATCTAGAGTGACATGAGCATGTCACTGTGAACTTTATTAGAGAGATCCGGTACAGGAATATGGTTTTAGGTCAATATAAACTGAAAAAGGAATCTACTTGCAACAGATGATTGGCTGCATGTATGCATAAAATTCCTGTTGCGGCGGAAATGGGACATGGGATGTGCAGAGCAGATATTTCCTACTATAAGATAGATTTAACAAATATAATTATCAAAGGCTGTGAATAAATCTAGTAGAAGGTTGAGTGGCTATAAAATGTATACCAAGTGTCAATCTGTTAAATTCTGCGGCTAATGTTGCATGTTGCGTTTCTCTTAATTATTATTAACTACATGGATTCTTTCTACTCATATCACGAAAAGGGAGTGATGCATTTATCTCCCACTACCTTTGATACCCACCAGCAGGTTAGATATCCAGAGATCCTGGAAAAAAAATCCAGAATAACCCATTTGTAGCTTATCATTATCCTTATACAAATACAAGTCCCAATTTTCATCAAAACTGAGGAGGAAAAATTGGATGCCCGGAAGCGTCATGAAATTGTCCACTCTTGATTCATCCATTAAAATCAAAATTAACTTTTATAAAATTTTGGCTAAATTTGTACCATTTTTTCAAAATTTTGATACCAGTTAATCAAACAAACTAAAATGCAATATGCAAAGCTACCTGAAATCAAGAAAATTGAATAACAAAAACATTTAAGTAGGAATTCCTTTATTATTTATTATTTTTCTCTATTTTTATGATTTTTATGATTTTCTCTATTTTGGCGTCTTCTTTTGGATGGAAATAAGGTTCATTTAACAAGTGCATAGATCTCTCATGTGTTTTCAACGATGAATGCTGGCTAAATCCTTGATCGCAAATACGACATTTGAATGGCTTCTCCCCAGTGTGAATACGCTCGTGAGTTTTTAAATCGCGTTTTGTAGGGCATTTCTTTTTACAAAAGGAACATGGAAACATTGTGGCTCCTGAATGAACTGACGTTTCATGTCTTCTGTAAGAGGATCGATCGCTGAAATCTTTCCCACATTTTGAGCACACATAAGGCCTTTCTTTCGTATGAGTTCGCTGGTGTGTTTGCAAAATATACGTTGTATTGAACCCTTTTCCACAAGTGGGGCAGATGAAAGGCTTCTCACCAGTGTGAGTGAGTTCATGTCTTTTTAATTTTGAAGGCTTTTGAAAGACTTTTCCACAATATGAGCAATTGTTAGATTTGTCCTTTCTCTGGTGAATTTCTCGGTGGGAATGCAGTTCGGAGTACTGGTCAAACTTTTTGTCACATTCTTTACACGGATGTAAATTTGGTCCTGAATGCACTTTAAAGTGTTTGTTTAGAGACTTTTTAGTTCCGAAAGTTTTATCACATACTGAACACTTTATACGACTTCCTTCGAAACTAATATTTTGATTTTTTAAAGCACTTTCTTCCTGCACATGTGCATTTTCATCAATGACAGCTGGAGAACATGTAGTTGGTGTATTGGAAGTGGAAACTTCTTCAGAAATCGGATTATTTGATGTTTCTACTGGAGATTCAGACTTAGAAATGGTTTGGAGAGGCACGAAGGAAAATTCTGTTGTCATTGTTATTGTTGCTTGAAGAAATGGATCTCCCGCCTGGACTTCTGGGCAAGTTTCAGGAATTTCAGTTTTGGGACGAAGTAACATGGTGTCCGCTTCCAAATTAGTCTCGTCTTCAACTTGATATTTAGCTAATTGAAAAATAAAAACAATTATAGAACAAAATAAATATTCTAGTAGTCTACAAATACAGTGTTTCAATAAAAAGAGGAGACACTGTGAAATATATTTTCCAATAAGTAAGAAAAATACTAACCTTCCCCAATAAAATTTCGAACTATTTCTGCGGGTTCCCTTTCTGAAAGAGATTTTTCTTCCTTCTGGGATTCCAAAGCAGCATTCCGTTGAAGCTCAGACTTCTCCACTCTTTCCTTTAACTCAATCCGAAATGTTTGAAACTGCTTTTCCAGCTGTTCGATTGTTTTATAAATAGATTTAGCCTTATCAACCAAAACTGAGCAGGAGTCGCACCAAAATATCCAAGCATTAGGATTTCCAAATTCTTGTAAAAGTTCAGCGCACGTTTGTTGCGGCATTTGGACAAATTTTCGTAAGAAAAATATGACGGAAAGCTGGCATGTTATCGGATTCGGATTACAATTATCTTTGCCTGAAATATATTTAAAAAAACAAGGTTGTTGTAATAATTGTACAGATTATATTGTCAATAAATAAATATACATTATGATGCAATTGCAAAAGGCAACAAAATCACAACGCTTGTTATGTTATCATTTTTAATTAATTTAATTTTAATTTAGTTTATTATTTTTAAAGTGCTAGTTATTTTTTCACCTGAATTATAAGTTCTTGACATTTTCGTAGTTTCCTCTCGGCATATGACACATTTCCGGACCCCTGCGTGGACCATTGTCCCAAACTTCTACACTGGGTTGTAAAGCACAGACAGCGTGATAATATCCGACAAAAGAAAGTAGATCTAATTTGAGAAATGAATCAGGATTAGGATTGATAGAGATTAGTTATATATTTAGATGAGTACTTGTTAAGACATGATAATTGTACTACTAGTCAAACATATGATGCGTGGACTTCAATAATTATCACGCTTAATCAAACTTATATACTTAGCTTATAACTAAATTGATATAGTAAATAAATTTAGTAACATTAACAACCTAACTGTAGTCAGTACTAAGTATTTACCTTCTACCGACTTCTTTCTACACAGTATATAGTTTAATTAGTTCACAATACGTAAAATACTACTTAAATTATATATTCTACATTTGAGATTGAAATTTTAACACTTGAATGAAAGTTTTACGTTGATGGTACACAGAGGGAAACATTTTATACAATAAATTACTTATTAAAGTATAATATTAATATGCGTGTACCTGTGTTTACTATGGCTGGATCCTAATACGTGACCAGTTAGACAATTAGAAATAACTACACATTTGTTGTAAATTTTCTGACTACTGCTGCCAAAACTTCACACAAGACTGAAACCAGCTGTAAAAGAAACAAACCAAAGTACCTAACACCTAAGGTTAAAAATAACATGCTGTGTACAAGACAGGAGCGGATGAATCTACAAGCAACCGAGTAGCAGTGTATTTAATGTGTAAAGGAATGTACCTACAGATGTGTAGATTAGATACTACAATTTATAGGGAAATCACACCGGACCATATATTGTATTCCCTACCCCTACTGACTCATGTCTTAATCTTATCTTAACCTTTTTTAGAATTCTGACAAATGCTCGTGCCGTAAAATGAACAATTATTACAAGCGCAATGTATTGTTCCCTTTGTAAATTAATGTCACATGTATGGTAGGTACCTGATATCATCTACAATTTCTAAGAAATCCAAATGAACAGAATTTTTAATTCCCGAAAGTCTTTTGTGAAGGTTAGAAAATCCCAACATCTAAAATATGTACATATTTATGGAACTTTTTAGTAGACAATAAGCTCTACTTAAGATCCCCGTTACCGTAAGGTGGATTCTTGCCATCTCTTTTCTTTATTTCGCCTGAAATCTTGAAAATATTATAGTTATAGTTGAACATGTGCTACCGCGTGTATTTGTGTAATATAATCCAATCCATATTTTTAAATTTAAGTTTAACTGTGTTTGTCTTTAGTCTGTTATGTTAAGTATAGAGTAAGTATAATGGATACTTCAAAAATCTTTCAGTTTTTTTAAAAAAATCTTACTTTGGTCTGACTTTATTTGTCATTTACCCCAAGATAACAAAAACTAAGCAAACATTAAAAATAATATCCTCTGAATCTAAGTTAGTGTATGATTAATATAATTATTAGAGGGTACTATGTCGAGAATGATTACTTTAGAACACGAATTACATTTATTGACAATTTATTGATTTAAAAATAAAATTATTATATATTGCTACTGCTACGGAAGGAGAATGTATCCCTAAATAGTCCACCAGTAAAATCAAAATTCATACAAAACTTCTAAAACACTTACCTAATATAATAAGAATCGTTGGCTAATTTTTTCGTTGGTAATGTGGTGTATTTGTATTTGAATTTGAAAAGATTTATTCATGTGTCAAAATAACGATTTAATACAATCCTGGTACTGGTTTCACTAAGTTAGACTTTCGGAGGACAGGCCAGGTCATGATCCAGGAAAAAATATCGATAAGTTACATTTACAGTGAGAAATAGTTTAAAGTGGACAAGCTCCACTGGTATACAAATTAGAATTATGTTTTTATAATAATGAACACAGATTTTGTTTTAAGTGGACACTGTTGCACATAATTAATAATATATTCATATGTAATTTTTGAGTAATTTATGTACTTATTACAATCAATAAAAAGTTTTAGAAGGTCAACATTCGTGAATTCGTTGCACTTGCACTTGTTTGTTTCTGTTGCAAACAACAACAAGGTTACGTAACATCCTTCTTATAACTTATAAACACATTTCTTTTTAGAAATATAATATTCTGTACATTTAATAATTACAATAAATACATAGCAGTAACTCACTATTACAAACAACTCAACCATTCTTACTTCATTAATTTGCATTTTAAATTAAAGGTACACAATAATGTCGATTTCTTGTAAAAAAATTGTTCTAGCCATTTACTACTCCTAATTTTAGAGGAAAAATATTATTTTCTGCACAACTGTAAATATTAAACTTCTATATTATTATTATTTGTAGTTCTGAAATAAAGAAATCCGATGACGCTACCTTATTGGTATTGTGTATCTTTTTTGGTTCGGTCATACATATCAGACAGGTTTTCTTGTGGAAGTTTGAAGTAAATAAAGTAGTTTTATTCTTGAATCCTACTTTTATGTACCTATACACAAATGATAATATATTTACATTTACCTGTTCCATAGGTATCTATGTACCAGTTTTTTATGAGTAACATTCATGTTTATAGTAACTGTTAATTTTTGCGGACTGGATGGGAAGGAAAGGTGGGTTTATTATCTCCTTATTGTACAAGGATTATCCACTTGATCTCCTCCTAAATTGCTTCTACATAATTTATTCCGAGCAGTAACTCCAAACAATGCAACTGCGGAGTTACATAAATAATTGTTTATTGTTTGATTGCCAATTTTCCTTATGTGAAACACGTTTCTTAATATCTGTGGGCACCTGGGAAATATTCCAATTATTTTCTACATGGCAGAAATATGATCAGGTATTTTCAGCTTCCCTTGGATATGAGTGCAACCATCAGTGTTTGATATTTTCAAGCGAACTATTTTCAGGCTTAATAATTTTAAAAATTTTAGGGTGAATCATGACAATGTTTTCACTGAGGTTACCCATTTGTGAACGACAAAGTGTTAAAACTGGATTAATGAAATGCCTTGTTTAAAGAATGTCCTATGATACAAAATTAGATTATTAATGAATTATTCTTGAAATAAAGAAATAAAAAAATTATTTTTCCAAAATAATCTTATTGCATGATCCTGAAAAAATTATGAACCAGAATAAAATGAAAGGGTATAATATACACAATACACACTCACAAGTGTAAATTTGTCGACCGGAACCCTTCACAGCGGAGTCGGACAGACCACTTTTATTTACAGCTTTAAGCCATGTTAAGCCACTTCTAAATTCTCAGAAATTAAAAAATTCTCCGTAGAAAAATGCCAATGACTTATTTAGGTATTTGTTTAGTCCAAAAGTCATGCTCATCCTATACACGAACATAAAATTAATCCTTTACACTAATGTAGTGAACATTATGCGCATAGTATTGAGGGGGAACATTACATGAAGTATCCTTAAGCTATTTAGGATATACTATAAGCTATGCTAGTTTTTATTACCATGTTATAAGCACATTATTACACAGGGATAAAAGAATGACTTTTGTATAGCGATCTGCATTCTGCATCTGCATTCTGCATCTGTGTACACATTAATACAAGGTGGTTATTCAACTTTGATTATTCATTTTTTCTGTCAGTTAATAAATTGAACTTAGAGGATAAACAACCGATAAAATACTTTGCTCATATTCATTGAAGTTACATAAACGGTCTAATCAAGATGATTGTTGTATTTTTAATTGCACTTTTAGTTGCATTAGTTCTATACACGTATCTGATAAATACAAGGCTAAAAAAATTTCCAAAAGGTCAACTATACTTTAAATATTCTTCATTCAATTGCAAATAAATTTTGCACTTTGATTTTGCATTTTTAGTTAAATTTTGCAATTTATGGTGGCTTGTCCTAATTTTCCTAATTATAAATTATAACTATATTTCATAGGACCCATAAGTCTGCCCCTGATTGGAACACTTTACTGTTTGGGAACGGAACCATATAAAACGCTGCTGCGAATGAAAGCCAAATATGGAAGTATCATAAGAATAGATTTTGGAGCTTTCAAGTTAGTGATGTGTAAATTAATTAAATTGTAAACAATTTGTTTTATACTATCATATAATAATTAATTAAAATCTTTATTCATTACAGTGGTATTGTGCTTAATGATTACAAAGTAATTAGAGAAGCGTTAAACCTACCAGAATTGAACAGCCGACCGGAATATGCAATCATAACACACATTCGAAATCACTCTAATTGGGAAAATGAAGGTAAGGCTTTAATTTATTACGTTTTGATGAAGTGCATTAATTAATGGAATGCAAAATTGATTTTTAAAAGGTTTCTAATAATATTGAGAAATTTAAAGTAACATACACCTTCTATTTTAGGTACAACTTTTGTAAATGGAAAAGTTGGGGAGGAACAAAGAAAGTTTATTTTCGACAAGTTACGAATTGTGAGAAAAGATAAGAAAGCATTTGAAGTTTCGATTCTGGAGCAATTGGAGTCTCTCAAAAACCATTTTAACGCCAATTTAGGGCAACACATTGAAAGTAAGAATATGTACAACACTGTAGCAGTTGCCCCCATGTGGACAGTCTTAACTGGAACAAAAGCCAACAGCGAAGAGCGTAATTTTAAAGAATGCGTTGATTTGATGACATTGTAAGTTTTCATATAAATCCAGATGCTCAAAATTAACTTTATTATGGTCGACGTCAACATGTGACATTCTAACTGCCCACTAAACAAATTGAAGAGGATTGAAAGTTTATTTATAACTGTTTCTATTTTTAGAATGGTCGATAAATTTTCGAGTGCAGGAGCTGTGTATTTTATGCCTACATTGTGTAAAATGTTCCCAAGAATTACTGGTTGGGGTGAAGCTGCGGATGCTGGAAAACAAAGTATTGATTTTGTAAACAAAATTGTTCAGTCATCTATCTCAACTTTTTCACCTGAAAAAGAGCCGACTACACTTATTGAAGAATATTTGTCCAAAATACGGAGTACGGACGATCGAGATTCAAGCTTCTTTGGAGCTACTGGAGGTATGGGAAACAAAACATTATCTTTATAAGAAATCTGCAATTTATATAAATGGAAGTAGATCGTATATATTCTAATTATACCACATAACAGCTTTTAAATGTTAAATTTTGGTTTGTTTAGAGGACAATCTTAGAGTTTCTGTTTGGGATATTCTTTTGGCTGGAACAGAAACCGTTTCAGCAGCCATGTCATGGTTCCAAAGTTTAATTACCTTTAATCCAGATGCCCAGCAAAAAATGCAAAACGAAATCGACGAGAAACTAAAGGGTCGACTCCCAAATTTGGACGATCGCGTTTCGTAAGTCTTTGTTTCATCCAAGCCTAACATCGCTTTTATCGACAATTTTCAAATTGCATATTTTTGAGCTTGAATTTAAAAAAATTTAAATAAATTCTAACCAATTTTCTTTTGAAAACAGGATGCCCTACTCTGTTGCCCTTGTTCATGAAGTTTTGCGATTTTCTTCCTTGGCTCCATTAGCCTCACCTCGGGAAGTTACTGCCGACATCGTCTTACGTGGTTACTTCATTCCCAAAGGAACTATTGTTGTATCAAATAGCTATGCAGCATTACACGACCCAGAATTGTGGGAGGAACCAGAATCTTTCATGCCCGAAAGATTTTTGAGTAAAGATGAAACAACATTTTTAAGAGAAAAAGCATCGCTGACTCAGTTTGCATTTGGATCTGGGAAGCGGGGATGTCCTGGAATTTCTTTAGCGAAGGATCAAATATTTTTACTTGGAGTGGGACTACTTCAGCAATATAAGTTTTACTTGGATCCAAAAATACCTAACCAAAAGCTGGAGACTCAGTTAGGTGGAACCTTACGACCAAAATCTAATGCCGTAATTGTTTCCAGGAGATAAATACCTATAATGTTTTACACTTTGTATACTTTCCACAGTTCCAGTTTTTGTAATTATGATATATTATGAACTATCTGTAGTTGTAATTCATAATATATCATCATCGTAGTTTTTTTGTCCTTTGTTGGTATTAAGATTGTACATTTTTATAATTACTTGCTCCTCCTATCAGTATTCCAGTAATACAAAATGTAAATCAGTAAAATGATCAGCTGATAATATTGTTAATTTTTATGCAAAAATAAAAATAACAAGTACTCCTTACAAATTAGATTGCTAAAGTTTTTATTCACTATACAGTACATTATGATCGAGATTGTAAAAACTCTAAAATAGTGTTAGGAATTTTAGGAATTACTTAATTTTTTAACTGTAGGATTTTTAGGCTCTATATATTTGTATGTGCGACTATTCATCTACAATTAATTTAGATTTACAGACATGATTAAGTCAATGGTGAAATCAGTGATGAATCTATTGACTTCCAGAGTAGTGCCCTCGTGAACCGTGAAGAAGGGTCCTACAGCAAATGCTATTGGCCTGCATCCTTGGGCGATCTTTCTCAGGTTGTCATCCACCACACTTTTTGCTTCGCGGAGAAAAGCAGTCGACTCAATTTTAAAAACTGCAGCTCGGGGCAGAAATGCAGAGAAGGTTCCATAGACCACCATGGATACTAAGGGCATGAGGAAATACCCGGGAATCGGAATGATGTCGTACATCTTGACAGTGGCGAAGTTGCAGACGATTCCAAGGAAGGCCCCAACGGCTGAAAATTGAGGACACACATAATAGCACAATTGCATAAATTGCGTGTTTATGATTCTTGCCGATTTGTAGAGATTGAGTTTAGCAATAGCTTGTCCCTTAAGACTAGCTTGAGCTCTCTTCCCATCCTCCGTATTGCTATTTCCACTGAGTACAGTAAGCCAGAATTGCATTCCCGTGGTGTAGATGATAAGGATGGTGATGGCCAATACCACGGGACTCCAAATGTAGAATCCACAGACAATGACAGCAATGAATGCCATACATTTGACGTAGATTTTGTATTCCAGATAAATCTCCGGGAAATGATCCACCACAAATCTCTGCAATGGGTCGATGGGTGAGGCAAAAGACATGAGAGCCCCACATACAGATCCAAACAGAGTACAGGGTAGCAAATAAATCAGCACCTTTTCCGTGAAAGTCCGTTTTGGTTTACCCTTCTTTTTGTCAAATGGGCAAAGGCTCTCTATAAGGATAAGGCAAAAACATTGCATGCATTTATTAATTGCTTCTGCAAATAATTCATTTTACAAATTTAATTGTCCATTACTTTTTGGTACATGACATTTTATCATAGTGTAATATATTATCCTGAGTTTCAAATTCAAAAGAAATATTATGTATTTGTGATAATTAACTTAAGATTTTATTTTTATAAAATTATTTATTATTCAAGCAATAAGTTTTAGGCTGAACAACCTCTGCGACTCGCGTCCCAATGTAAGGCTGAGTTAACTGTGTGGATTACGTTGTCCCTATGAACTATGAATGTTATGTTGAGAAGGATAGCAACGAGGACAATGAGCATGTAGAAGATGTACATTATGATTTGATGGGGTTTGAAAATTACATCTCGGTGAAACATTTCCTTCAATAGACGAATAGCTTGGTATACAAAAACAAACCATCCGAAGACCCAAGACGCAAAAACGTGGGCGAAAGCCAATTTTTCCGGATTTCGGGAGAGTAACTTTTGTTTTCTGTTCCATTGTAATGGTGTACACTTAAATACTGTGTACAAAGCGAAATATCGATCAAAGGCGAGAAGAGCACCTTCAGTTGCCATTTTATTTGCCAATACACATTTCCATATGGTACATAGAAATAATTGACACAGTATATATTACTATCCTAAAAGTAAAACAGGAAAATATATTGGTAATTAAAGTATTTTCAATATAAAATACACTTATGTAGACTTCAGTATTTACAGAATGTATTTTAACGGTTAAATGCAGTTCAAAACATTTTTGAGTGAGAGGATGGTTCACAAGATGAACAGGAATGTAACTCAACCTATTCTGAATTTCCTAAACTGCACTGCAGTATTTTAGTTATTATTATTTGTTATTTGACTGTATGCTAGCGAGTCGTAGAATATTTATCGCAAAACAATTTCATACCATAATAATGCGACACTCCTTTTGTGCTTTTATGTACAAGCAATATAATATATAAACTATTACTAAGTAAATTATAAATTATTATTATTACAAAGTACATACAAAAGGCAGTCTATTTACTATTTCCATATTTCTTCAAACCTTTACACACAATGTTGTTTGATGAGAGAGAGGCATGCTAATGAAACATTACCTTTAGGAACCTAACTACACTACACTAATAATATCGTCGTTTAAATGGTCATAATGACCAACACAAATATTTATAAACAAAGGTACAATGATATAGTAAGATTTTCTAAACTACAAAATAAAATCTTGCCTTTTGATACAAAGCGCTTGCATCTCATATATAACAAATCTTGTGATATGATGTTGGAATTTTTGTTTCCATTTAAAAAATGATGTCAAGGGTTTTCACTATATTCGTTACGATATTATTTTATTTCGCAGACAGACACCTAATCAGTTAGTTTTATGTAAACAATGCTACCAACTCAACATATTATATTAATATAATATCCATTATTGCTTAAAAGCAAATAGTTAAAGTAGAAGAAATCGATAATGACAATATTAAATATAATTACAATGCCTGCTAAATCGAATAAACATTTATTATTTATACTGCTCAACATGGCATAATAAAATAGGAAGTAAACTAAGCAAATTTGATATCGATCAATAAAATTCTAAAGCTTTCACAATAATTGTTTGGGAGTATTTAATAAATTGAAGTGCGATGCTTTGTTTGTACAATAAGCAAGGATGCACCAGATTGAAATTTAATATATTATGTTTTAATGTATACAAATATATGTGAAATCGATGCAGTTTTCAAATATTTATTCCGAACTATCCATTTTGTAGGTTTAAATTATTCGTTTTGTTCGAACTAATACTTTAATTAATGGGAAAATAACGATAGATACTGTCAGGCGTCTCAATTTACTATAATTATAGCTCATCAAGGCTTCATACAGTAGGTATTTCGTTACATTCCACACAATGAGGAACCGGGATGAGTACCGATTCACGACCTTGACCAAAAATATGGACAATAAATTACCTCCATAATTTGGTTCAATTAAAACTTTAATGCTACAAGCTCATTTTGACAAATTCCCTGGACACAAATCACAGGCATACAATTTTGCAGGAGTGCTATGAACAGAATCCTTAAAATTTAAAACTAGCTACAACCTAGATGCTCACAAATTTTTTGAAAAAGGAATGTGTCTTGTCATTGATACTATACTACAGCAAGAATGATAGAAAATAATTACTATAGTATACAAATACTAACCTGTAAATGCGTTCACAATCAGATTTTATCAATACCTATCGATTTCTGCATTGTCAATGCATCTATTTGTATATAAAATTGAAATAATACAAAAAATCAAACTTACTAAATTAATCAAGATAGAAAAAGTGTTAAGCTGCAACATAATTGCTTAATGACATGCCAGAGAGCTTGACTTTTAATCATATTTTACAAAATCCGGGGTGCAAGACAATTATTAACGAATTGGAATTTGTATGAGCATTTAACTGCAAATTAAAAAAAAATGTTATAGTATTACATACTTGCTTTTATTTTCATTTGTTTAAGGTTAGCGAATTAAGTATTCATCTTTCAAGATCATCAAATGAGGCCTTCATCATACATTTCTTGGGCAACGTCAACAAGTCGTTTACTTAGATTACTGTCTTTGTCCACTTTATCAGAGGAGCACAAACGTGCACAAACGTCCGCAATTGTTTCACCTTCATTAAGCGTCTCAATATCTTTACTGTCGATGTTTTCTGCCAATAACATTGGTAACCCCATTATATTAATGCAATAACCATAGTATTTTGAACGATGGAATCGACGTTTCAATTCTTTCACACTGAAACCGGGAAGGGTTTCAACTTGCATCATTTTGCAGTAATGGTTGAATTGTTCGTAATAGAGTGCAAGCATATCGTCCAAATGCTCCTTTCGGAATTTTGGATCTGTGCCGGTGTAGATCGAGTTTGCCAAATCAGTGGTTGGACACTGTTCTCGAACTATCTGGAGGTCAAGGAGAATAACCTCTTCGGGTTCCCCGGTAGTTTCATTATAGCGGAAGAGCATGTTGCCCGACCAACAGTCCCCTTGAATTACGAGCTTCCATGGTTCATCTGCAAATATTAATATATATTAGAGAATCTAACATATACTAAATTATTACGTATTCGATTAAGGGTGACTAGAAGGCAATTCGGGGAAAAATTGCAGGTCACCGGAGCAAATGGAATAAAAATGGTAGACATGTTAAGAATCTCCAGCTTTTTCTCTAGGGGTTATGTTCGCCCGTTTTTCATAAA
>JAQFYC010003617.1:0-20079 GCA_034694165.1 Tomocerus mixtus
TTTAAATGGGTTATTTGTAATACACATTATCTACTGTGACAGTTTTGAACTTTATTTTTGATATACTTTTAGAAAAGCATAGTAGTACACACTACCTATTGGGATTTGACCAAATTCTGTAAATACCTATAAATCTGTTCACCTCATGGAATGCAAAATCATTATTACCAAAGATTCAAGAATATGAATTGGCATTAACATTCTTGAATCCGAAAGTTCAGTTTAGTAGTAATTCCTAGATCTTAGAAGATTTTATATAGGATACAGTACAGTTACGCAACCGATCTTCCATTCCCAGTACATATCATATACTAAATACTTACCTACCTACAATCCATTAGGATGACTACTCAGATTACATTTCATTACAATGAATTTGTATATACTTATGTATACCGACTGACGCTGAGTGAGTAGTGAAAGTAGTCATCACTGATCAGAGCAGTTCGACATAGTAACTTACTGCTATAAGCTACGTATCTGTAGTTTGTCACAGAAATTCCACTTAACAATATTACTGGTATAAGCATAAGTAGGTATGTAAATATAAAGAGAAAGGAAACTCTTACATGCAATCAGGGATGATGATGGTTTCATTCAAAACTAGTCTTCCTTGTCTTGTCTCGTTTAGTATCGTCTCATCTACTTTCCCTACAAAGGCATTCAACATACAACTACAAGCAAATGGAGGAAAGGAGTTAGTAGAGCAAATGATAATTAGCCATATTAGTTTCCTCGTTTTCCTAGTACTGGAATACCTAAGCACTTGTATGCTTCCCCATTAGCATTTACATGATGACACGACACAAGTACCTAGATTTAAATTACAATCCCCATCAAAACAGTCACGTTTCTATTCTTGCGATAAAACAGAGTGAGTCACCTTACCCACTTTTCAGAAATCATCACATTATACTTTCTCCGTATGCTACTTACACAACAAATACAATATAAGGTATAATCACAAACATACTTATGTAACATAATTATTTAAATATGCAGGTAAACTAAATGGAAATATGCATATCCCCTGAGATACTATATATATATATTTATGTCAGAAGAATCGTACAATGTTTGTAAAAGTTTGAACACCTGAGCTCTTTATTTAATTCTGTCAATGCACAATGCAGCTATGTATCTGCCTCGTGTGATTCTTTCATTTAAAAGCAAAGGCGAGAATTGTACATGATGGCACATTGTCGTCTCTTTTCCGTGGTTAAATAAAAGCATTATTTTATATTTATTAAAAATTTGGGAAGTTGGAAACTAGGGTAACTTTGTGACCTTGTCCAGGAAACTGTCTGTATAGACACCCTAAATCACTTTGGCAAACGATTCTCTGCAAGCGAGCTATCCTAGATTTTTCCAGTGCCACTGGATTAAAATATGTGAACAACAGGGCACATAGCTTACTGTGCCTCGCTGTACAACACTGTGGGCTGTTTCTTTCTTCTTAACTTCTTTGACACATCTGATATATTTTACAATAATTGAAAATTGAAAAAAAAATGTCTTAATGCGCAAAGCAAATATGACGGATACCCCTTTGTGCGATATACATATATGTACAGATTTTTTCAACCGTGTGATGGTGGAGATGGTTATGTAATACCGTTGAACTGCATATATAGGTTTTCGATAAGCCATTATAACATTAAGTTTACATCGACTTTCAGTGGATTAAGACATAACAGTGAATGAGGCAAATTAAAATGGTCTGACAATTATTTCTGCGAAATATGGCGATATTATTAAGCGAAGGATTTGGCAGTCGACATGACAAATCTACTAAATACCCATAGGAATTAAAAGGTTGCCTTGTCTCAATGGAATACCACAATCAACCATTAACCTTTCTTAGAAAATTTGAATTCCAATTGTGACTCAAGCACTTGACTATTGACTAGCAAACCTTAATAATGACAATAATTCTGATTCTGAGTTTCATTCCTACGATATGCGTTCAGTTTGCTAATAAACAAAATTATGTACTTATTCAGTCCGGTGAACATCGAATTTCTCCCCATAATATTAATTGTGACGAGACACTCTATCTAATTCTGTCTGTTGGTAAGCATGCCTATGGATAATGATCTTCGATAGGTACTTAACATCCGAACGGCCACGATAACGCGGTACTCAACTTTACACAAGGTTAGAAGTATTTTGCTTGCTTCAATCCAGATACAGTACAGGTATATTATCATATAAATATGTAATGTAGGTTTATAGTGACAGTGACACTAGACAAAAGCACTCCTGTCCTGTGTAAGCCTCATTCTATCTTGTCCCTCATCAATTTCACATGTAAAAAATCGAAAAATGCAACAAACACAAACGTGGCGAAATAGCAAATATATGTAAGATATTGGCATATTAAAACCATCTTTGATTTATGTATAACTAACCCTGTGCCTACTGCTTACGGTATTTGTATATACCAACGACAGCTCCCATGGCCCATGAAGAACTACATAGCAAGTATCTAGCTAATATTTTATGCACATCATGTATCTCCCCAATTCCACATTTGTGAAATTAGTGAAGCATCGAAGACGAATGGGAGAAAATGGAATTACATAGAAATTGACAACTGGAAATCTTTCTTTGATATTTGCATGTCGCAACTGATATGGTTTATGAGGTGCTTTCACTATAATATGTAAAATGAGATAACGAACTATGATAATATATATATATAGTAGTAGGACTTGATACGTACATTAGGATTTTAATCCCGTGAATAAGATGCGATTACTAAAATGAGCTATCCTTACTTGGAATGAATGGGACACATTGTGATGTTGCTTCCAAGAATTTCTTGATCAGATTAAATTGCAGAGTGGTTTTCTTTTCTCTAGGATTTAGTAATACTGATTCAATTCACGTGGATACTTCTTTGGAAACATCCTCACATACATATCATACAGCAGCTCTCAAAATGGTAACGCATTACCTTATTAAATAAATGTCTTTACCGTCTTTATACATATTGTATCTGTAAGTATATTGTACTGTAATAAAAAGAGATGACTAAAAATAATGAATGTACGTTACTCCACTCCACTACTGTCGTTAATTATGTTTTCATTTATATATAGTCTTAAATTAAAACCATGGAGTTGAGTTTGAATTTTGCATAATCTAATATATCTGCACGTGAATGTATATAACTTACCTCTCTCACTTACCTAACAGTTATCACTCAGTATTTCCTTCTGGATATTGTAGTACATATTTCAGGTATCAATGTCGTTACATAAAATCTGAACCAAAATTGTCACTGCATATACTTACGTAAAGTGAAAGTTTTATATATAATTAACTAGAAATATGTATTGGAAAATAGATAGAGCTACAATGTGTTGGAGCCTGTGGGCTATTTTTATGAGGCACAATAAACTACTATCTATCCAGATAGATTTGTTAATGTGTTTCTGGAATTTACAATCATGTATGTACATCTTTAAAATATTAAACTAGTAGCAAAAGATGCTTTTTATAGTAAATTGCGAATTGACGATTTCATGTGCAGATGACAAAGTGTACTAATTACAACACAACATGACCATTATATAACCTACCATGCCTTAAAGTTTTCTAAACATCTATTTTTGTTGCAATGCTAATGTAGGTGCAGCTAATTCTGAGGATATCTACTACTATCTACACTTCCCATGATGTGGAATTTATATTCATACTAATTTCTGCAAAAATTCTAGCACATGTTAGGTTAGAATCATCGAATTAATAAAATATTGTGTTTATATCATCCATTATTATGTTTAAATTAGTGAGTAGAGTATTATGTTTACAATAAACGTTATGTACATGGATTCATTGAACGCATTTAGTACATATACTAGTAGTGATAGTCTACGTAATAAACGGTGTGTGTATCTTTTATGCAAACAAGAAGAGAATAGGATGCCAAAGGGCGAAGGAGAAAGTATTTGCTGCACATTAGTATAGATATATCAAAAATACAGTACATATACCGATATACGCAATACCTTACATTTCAATATAGGAAAGACAGTAAGCATCCCTTTGCGTTCAGTTCTTACGCTCTTACTTTTGCAAGATATGGTACACTTTACGTACCGACTCTATAACAATACAGTTTTACGTCTTGCGTTACGTATACACAAGTATATATTTCGGCCCACTACAAAATCAGCCAAAAATGGAGCTGGAAAGCCGATCTGCAAGTGCAATATCACGGAATTGGTTTTATTCAAATCCACCAACTTCCTTTTACTTCCTTCGTACCTCACAAAGTATAACCACATCAAAAGGTACACGGATAGAGGGAATAACGACCCTTCTTTATCTACTAGTACAGTGCAGTGGACCCCAATGAAAATAGTCGTTTGTAATGAACTCTTAGGGTAGTCACAGTCTGTCTGCTTTGCGAACCTTTCCTTTGAAAAGCCAACATTTTTTTACCTACTAGTATGTATATATTTCTCTACAAAAAAAGAAAGTCTATAGGCACTCTGCATGTCATTTAGTAGTATGCGTATGTTTGTGATTATTGCAACACGCTCAATATCTTGAAAGCATAAAAAGGTTGCCGAATATTTTGGGTTTCTGCTGTTGGAGGGAAAACTATTGCAAGTGTAATACAAAGTCTTAGCTTAATTTTTCCAAAATTACGTACTGAAGAGAGAATATAGTTAAGTTAAATAAGTGGATAAGAAGCGAGAAATTCTCTGAGGATATCTATTCACCTCTCAGGTAAGCTGCTCTAATAAGGGTACGAACCTAAAACACGATATTAAGATACACTTAAATGCATGGCAAATCCCGAAACATTAATTTATTTTTTGGGGTAAGTTGTGCCAACACTTCAATGAAATTGTTTATGTATGGAATAGTTTAACTAATAGAGATTGCGGACCTAACCGTTCTAGATGCATGTATGAATTTTTGTAATGAAAAAATCTAAGTTGGCCCTCTCCAATAGCATTACCTACAATTACATATCATTTCATTTCTCGCAAAGTCTTACTTACTTAAAATAAATAGAAAAACTCAAATTGTTTCACTTACTTATCAAAACTAATAATACCTACCTGCCAGAATAAATATCTGAAGATCAAGTATGTCATCCAGCATAGGTGTAACTTCATACTTTCGATAAATATATAAAGATATTATGAACAAAGGAATTGGTTTGAAAAACTACGACAATTTCAAAATAATTCGCCTTTGAAAAAGTTCAGAAGATATTAAGCTATATGAGCTTGAGGTGCGAAATAGATTTAAGCTGTATAGAAACAACTGACACAGTGCATATCACTGTATACGCAGTATAATATAGTATATATATTATGTGTAGAAGCGGATACTTTAGAAAGATTGCAATTTCTGCATCTGATACCGATATAGTATAGTATTTCTTTATATATATATTGCCTTTGAGGATTTACATATTGTGCCCTTGCTTTGTTATTTATACCATAAAGGGCTATATGCTATACAAGTACTGACTGAGTAATACGAGTAACACAATTTGTAAGTGTATCATGAATTCAATATTGCACAAGAAATTAGCTTTCTCAGATTAGTTTCACTAGAAGAAATCGTTGTTGTCTGTTATCTTTTCATGCTGCTTTGTGCCCTGTACTGTTAACTGTACTAAGCCTTTATTTGTATGCCATAGCGTCTATAAAAATACAAAATCTCTACTGTTACTTCCCCATGTATCTTTACTTAAGATTAGAAAGTTTGCTTTCTCCATATAGTTTTATTGCAAGATCGTGCACGCTGTATACAGTGTAATGTGCCAATGTAACTACAGCTCTTAGAATTCTAACTAGGTTATTGTTGTGCAGCTTTGGTTTAAGTTAATCTTGAATAAACATTTCGGGTATGTACTATACATTACTTATTCGAGTTTCAGTTTTGTTATTATAAATGTGCAAAACGATTACATTAAGGAAAAGAATTGCGACGAATAAATCTGCTCTTTCAGCATATAGTTAACATATAATATTTTAATAAAGCCAATAATTTAAAGTTTGGCTGTTATTGCATGCTTACCTACAATTAAATGACCTTTTTGGTAACGCGTTATTATGAAAATAATTATTTATATAACATTTAATTGGGCTGTTTAGTGAAATTATAACTCTATTACAATAATCAGTGACAATGAAATCGAGATAATCATTTTTGATTTATTTAACAACGACCTTAACGTTTGAAATCCTACAAAACTATGCTAAATACGCACAATAGAATTTATAATTGATATAAATTGCTTGAATTCAGCATGCAATACAAAGTCGCTTTCATCTACAGACTTAAAATACGTAAATATAAATCACATCTGGGTAAAATATTGTCCTGTCTTAATAGGCTATAGACTCAAATTTCCTATATCTGAAGGAAATAAAGGCACAAATGATCGAAAAACTAAACATAGAACAACCACAGACCACTTTATAGACCCAGTACCAACAAATATCCAAACCAAGAGGAGTTTGACCATCAGTATAACTAGATCCGTCGTAGTAGGATATATATTTGCAAAATGATCCCGAAGTGCTTTTACGAACATCCTGAAAACTGAGTCGTTTGAATAGTAGACTGTTCTGGCGTGTTTCTGTACGATGGTATAGGCTTTCATCCATTATGTGATACAATTCTGGCTCCTTTAGTATCATACTTAAAAAAAGATTTATAGAGCAGAATCCGGAAACCACAGAGGAAATGGCATTAACAGTTCTTAACAGTGATATAGAATGGAGAAACTTCGTTTTGGACAATGCTGATGAAATGACAATGAGAACAAGTGTTACTAAAGCACACATCAGTAGAGCGTAATAAGCTAAGTAACTCGCGTTTAAATTTCCATTTAAAAAGTGTTTCAGGGTCTCCGTGAAAATATTTGTTTCCCAATGACGGATTTCGAAATTGTAGTGAGTATTTCGCTCTTCGTGGGGCAGCGTGAATTCGTAAAATGCGTTTTTCCATAGCTCATCCTTATTCTTTGTAAGTCTTGCAAAATATATGGCAAACCAGGCGTTTAATTGAGCATAGCACTGGAGAAGAAGAAAACCCATAGGTAATTTACCGAAATCCATTGTTTATATGGTAGGATTTAGTTGGAAGTTTATTTTGTTTTATATTTGGTACATGTCGCTAAATACTAAAGATAAGAGGAAATAAGTGTAAGTTAGAATTGTTTGTTTTATCTAGAAAAGGATTTATAACATACGGAAGATTAGCCGGTTGCTATGTACTCGGTGCCTCTATGACATCTACATTTCCACAAGAAAACCGGCTGGAGGATTTCCTTACCATTGTGTCGTATCCGACAACTTCCAAAGAACTAGAGCAGACATAAACTGCTTTTCGAAAATTCTTTGTGAGTACCATTTTTGCTACGGATATTATATATTTATTATGCTCACATTCGCCATAGTTTAGCAATAGTGTCTATTCTAGTATACCTATGTACTATAGAAATAACGTCAATTCTTTTCTTCTCTAACCTAGCATAAATAAACTGAAAGTGAAATAATTGGCAAGGATAAATTCACATGCAAAGTCTATGATCTTTCTATTCACTAACACTTACATCACTCAAATTCACAAATCTTTATTAGTCTCCAAAGCTAGATCTGTAATGAGAATTATTAGGGACATTGATGAGTCCTTGAATGATTGGATATGAATTCCTTGAAATGCAATTGACAGGTTCATTAAAACTTTTTAGACAGACAGAACTAGAACATGAGGGGAAATAGAACTCCTTTAAACCATTTTTGCATAGTGCAACACCCAATTATATTGCCATTATATCTTCGGGAAGATAAGACACCAAGGGGCAGGAGGTAACCATCTCTACTCAATAAGACTTCGGAAGAAGAAAAACGGCATACATCATAATAATTATATCAGTATGCCATATTCTTTGTATTTTTTTTAGAGAAAGTTAGACTTCAAAAGAGGTTTAGCCATACTGGAGTGACTCTTGGAAGGCTCATCAATTAAATTATCGGTGAGGTGCAGCCATAATGCAATTAAATGGTAGTTCACTTCACAATTCCACATTAGGCTAATAAGTAAGTATCAATTCATTGCTTATTGTTGGGTAACATTTATAGGCAGAATTGTAAAATTGTAAGATAATTTATGTAAGTAATTAGTAATTAGCCGTTGCATTTTTTAGTATTTACAGATATTCTGTTCTCTATGCTAATAATACTCAATGTTAAATTTTTAATCTTAATTAAGCTTCTTTAATCAAGTCATTATAATGCACTTATATTACTGTGTCCTATGACAATCCTTATTTGTAAGGTCAGTAATTAATAAAGTTTATTTCTCCTACAAGTTTTCCTTACTTAAAGTGAACAAATTTGTTTCCATACTACAGTTTGTACCTACTACACATACTATTTATCAAAACTATTTTAATGATATTTATGATAATGGCAGTGCAACATTCTTGTTGCTGACTTGATATTACGACAACCAATGGGCGCACGAATATGTATACAGCTACATATACTACATATGTAATTTTTGCTCCACAAGGGGTATGGTAATTCATTCCGGAATCGTCAAAACCTATTACCGAAATATTAGGTTGTGGCAGATTTCTGACTACAATTAGACGTGGCTCAATGAATATCTTATTTTGTACACATCTACAATGTAAATGCATACTACTAAAACTACAGCTGGCATTCTTGACATTGACAGATGTCATTTTCATACATGTTCATATTTGCCAAAATTACATTTGTAAGGTCACAGTACCTATTACCACCTCACAAACACAAACCGCAATACTAAAATATGCAAAAAGTCGGGCTATAAAAACATTGCAAACTATGTTAGTTTTGTAAAAATTAGTTTGACTAACGATTTTAATTGACAGTTGGAGATAGGAACCACTTTAATATAGGCAGTATAGAATTACATTAATATTTCAACTTTTCAACACAATATTATATTGTACCAACATAAAATGATGTGAAGTAAAATTAAATTGCTGTGGTTGTGGCAAAATTCTCTTAAAACAACTCTAATAAGCGACCAAAGCCAGCATTACAAAATATACTACATATAACATTACACCTTAATGTAGGCAGATATGTATATATAACCAGAGATTAGTATTATGTATAGCTCAAGAATAGCCATTTCCATACATTTCTACGCTTTACACGTAGATGTGTACTTGGATAGCGTATACACAGCCCACCATCATATCATAGGCATTATACTCGCACCCTAGATAGTGCAATGTATATGAGAATTCATTATTTCGATTTTTACGAAGCAGCAGTTCAGTGCAAAGAAAAGAAGATTGAAATTGAGACTAAGCCGAAATCGAAATGACATTACGTGAGGATCATAAATATGCCCATATTTCGTATACTACTGTGTGAAGAAGAATATTTCATGCACAATACAATTACAATATTTTACATTCGGCAATCTCGTATTCGGTAATCTAATTTTGGTGAGTCTACTCTTTTACATCTAATAAATATTTTACAGAATGAGAACAATTTTGCATAAAGATAAATGCACAATTGTAAGTTTTAGCAGTTTCTATTTGCCATGAGCCATTAAATATTCTTCTATATAGCATGGATGACAGACAGATGCTAAAATGGAAATTTTACATAGCACAATGCATTACTATTGTATTGCTTGCATGATAGAAAACAAAAATACATATTTTATTCTAAACACAATAATTTATTTACCTGATTTCGCTTTTCTCTTGTGAAATAAATGATTTTTCCAGATGATTTTCTACTTCGTTTGACGCTACTTATGTATGCAACAGAAATTCTCTATTCTTTACTATACTTTAATATACATCCATACATGAACTATCTTTTTGTCTATACATTTGTGACACTCATCCCTACATGATTATGGAACTGCCGAATGCATGTATTTAGATTTAATTCACCGTACGCACACAGACTGCCAGCTACTTACTGCAACTGGTTGGTTGGCATGATATTACAATTTCCGCATCCCTTTTTCCTCAGGCGAAAGATAACATCAGACCAATTTTCGACTATGGTGTAATGCGATATGACGAGGCATACCCGTTAGTAGTTCCATTCATTTTGTATACCATTAACTGTGTATACTTGACTTATTGTATGTATGTATGTATTGTATGTATAAAAGTTTAGGAATCGAAATCTAATATATTAAATCGTTAGCTACCAGTACATTATGATAATATTGTACTTTGGGTAAGTTTCAAGCAATAATGTGCGGCTGCATATGTGGAGGGTATGTGTGTATGTTCGATGAAAAATAATACTTATATTAATATGTAACGTAATACATGTAAATGTAAAGGAAGACAGTATCACCAAATATACAGATAGGTAATAGATATTCTATAGTAAATATAGCAGAACACTACCACAATAAGAATGTACATAATAGTACAGACATAAGCAATATCTGTGACCTACACAACCACAAAACTCTGTAAAGTGTATTTTAGTGTAGTCAAGTCAAAATCTCTCAACTTAAGTCCTGAAATCGATAGCAAAATTAGAATATTGCAATTTGTAATTCAGAAGACATTTCTCTATTGAAAGCTCCAACAGTTCTTAAAATACGATTTAGCTTGGCTTTCACTTCCTAATGTAACGTGATGTTGATGTCTCCATTTCTTCTAGCTGAGCCTGCAAGGAGATAAGAATGGAAATCAGGATTCTAGTTATGCAAGCCACGATATTCTATCCGTTCATTTTTAACTGACCTACATTTGGCAATCACTTCCCTTTTTTAATAGGCACAATCGTTTCTAGAAATGGTTTGTACAGAAAAGCATGAAAGAAAGAATAGAACCGTGATGGTGATGACATGGATACGAACACGGACACGAGATAAAGCAATCCAAAATCTAAATCCAGCTTGTGCATCCTATTCAAGTTTAAAATCCCTTCCTTAATAAATGGCTTGGCGTTTACGACAAAATATGTTACAATTTTCAAGAGAGTGAACTCTACTGTTAGTAATGCATATAATATGTAATAATATATCGTTAAAGTGAATTTATATACTAGGGGAATATAAAGAGAATGTTACGTTATGTAAGTAGCTGGCTGTCTTATGCAGCTCAAGCTTTATACTATAAACTCCAGAATACAGAAGAAGAACGGTCACACTCTTCCATTACATAACTGAAAGTTGTTTTTGTACATATGTACTACGACTACGACTGACGGGATTCGGAAATCATCCGACCTCGTCACCCTTTCTCGAAAGAATGAAGATTGTTACTGCACACACCAGAGACAGGGATTGTGACTGGTTCCCGATCCCGACTGCCAGGCTCTTCGTCTTAAGTTTTTGGAAGCCATTTATTTTTGGCTCATATGCAAGCCCCAGTCAGATTTAAGGTAAAAGTCTTAGCAAATTACCAAAATGGCAATTCTCCTGCAAAAGGCTGTTAAAGAACAGCCAACAAACCTCCTTACTTCTTAGTTATTGCTGTATTCCCCTTTACTGATTAGCACCGAAATTAATGAAAACGAGAATAATATTAGCTTCTTCTTCATCACTATATATGAGTAAATATTTACAACTTACCGAATTACCATTTTGTTAGTGCATTTGCTTGGGGGTTCCCCAAAAATTGCATGGAACTTATTCCTAAGTCTTTATAGTCTTCAATGGATATTAAACCGCTGCATTGTTACATTACACATGTTTTTGGGTTAGGATAAAGAAGATTCTTCATCCTTTTGGATGAAGAAATGAAAAATTCTCCTTTAAAATTTCTTGGTGATAAGAAACGGCTTCTTTCCGCAAAAATTTGCATCCTAATAGGTACCCATTTCGTTGAAATAAAATAAAACTATTGTTCTCACTATTGTATTAAGCACTAGGAATTTAGGCAGAACTTTATATGCTGAATTTCTTTATTCCCTTCTCAAGTTGCTTCAAAAAATTGAAAACAAGACAAGAATAGTTGTCGGATAATGATAATAGGTCGTAAAATTGAGGAACACTAGAGTTTTGATCATGGAAGTCTGGAATATTTCCGAACCCTGACTTCTGTACTGTACTATATTACAAAGTAAAGTACACTGTATAAAATAGTACAACATAAACTGAGGAAAGCCAAGCCAGGGCAAGCCAAGCCAAGCCACCAAGCCAAAATACACATTGAACATCAAAACGTCCTAGTCTGAACTAAACTGAACAGAATAAGCAAAGGAAACGATAGCAAAGACAACTCTCTCATGCACAATGTATAGAGAATAGGTCTCAAAGCTTATCACTTTGATATACTAGTAGTACTTCCATACAGATACATACATAGGGCGTAAGTTCTATCCAGAGAGGAAGCTAAAGCAAACCAAGGTTTTATAAAAGGGGTAAACTGGAGGCTGAAGACGGGCAGTTAGTATCTGGAAAGCGAACAGTACGTAGACACTAGAGAAAGCAGTAAGAAATCGCCCCGTTTTTCATTTAACCATAAAAATCATTGCCACATATACTTATGTAAAATACGATAAGCAATCTCAAACTGACTGTTCTTCAAGAAAACTTCACTTTCCCAACACGGAACACAACTTTCACCAATAGAAAATACACAATCTGCATACACACTACACATCATAAACAATTCATGGAAAGAAAACCATAAGAGTGAAAGAGAAGAGAAGTCAAGAACGAGTGAGTGAACTGTTGCTTACTTACTTACTTACCTTTTCGTTTATCTCCAGTTCAGTATTCAAAAGTTTTCAACAAGCAAAAAGCAAAATCCGTATCTGCGTCCATATTTTCTCTTTCCAGTTCAGTCTCAGTCTCAACTTCAGTTCTATGGTTTTCTGTGCATCCCTGTGGTGTTCCTTCACTTTCTTAATATTTATTTACGACAATATGTGTACACAAAAACAAAGTAAACTGGAAACTTGTGCTTGTTCATGAACAAGAATAGTGGCAAGATTTTTGTAAGTACTTATACTACGATAGTGTCAGCGAAAATCGACTGCCTACAGAAGAAATAGCAATTTCGTTCAATTTTTGTTTGAAGAATGAGATAAATTGTTTTACATGATAGTTTCGGGACGCTTTTCTTACTCAATCGATTTGCAAACCATTTGTTCAAAGCATTAATATGCATATTCTGGATTAATAGTGGGTCTTATCGGCAGTGATAAGCTTATTTTTTGGAAATTAAAACGGGAACGAGATATAAAACCTATACAATTATTTATGTACATATAACTTGATAAAATTATTCTTGGAAATATTTATAATTGGGTTTACACCAAGATCTGTTCTAGTGATTTTCAGGTAACCGAACACAGAAACTTTTCAGTGCTTTTCGCGTAATTCTGGCGGGAAAATAATTTACATACGATTAAGACTCCATATTGACTCTGATATCTATTTAGGTATTTATCCTAACTACCGCATTGCCTGAAACGTAATTTTTGAATCAAGCGTCACAAAGGAACTGGAAACTCGCAAGAAAACAAGAAATGACATGAAAGCCTTATGGAGTTTGTGTTTGATATTTTTCGCTACATTTTTACTCAGATGTAAGTCAAGCTTTTATTTATTTAGCCATAATTTATTAGCAACCTTACAATCTGTGTCTTTACCTATCGTAATAATTCAATCTAGAATTAGCTAAAGCGTAACAATATTTTTCATTCCATGGTTGATAGTTGTCATTTCGTACCACCCGAGCCCGAATCATCTCAAGTAGAATCTTAAAACAACCGGACAAAGTTACACAAACATTTCTGTGATTTATAATTTTCTTTGTAGGTTACTCAAGCATGCTATAAAAATCAGGACAGGAGTCACATTTTGTTTGTAGTTTTACTAACGTGGTACCTGTTTCCAGGCCGTCATAGGCGAAACACCACTCCAGTATATTAGTCTAGTCTAGAATATTGCTAAACTGCATTTACGCACTTGTTCGCAGAGGATAAAGAAAAATAAACAATCTTTGCTCAGTTAGTAGAGTACAAACAGGAGGAAGATTCGGTTTTTCTGTCGTTATTGTTATTATCATTGTCAATATAGCCATCTTATAGGATCCTAGTATAATATGTGCTTGAATGTTTGTTCAAGCTGAATTGATTCGATTTTCTTCATTGATATGGAATTGCAGTAGAGTTAGTCTTTTAGGTATTTCCTGTGACCTGACTGAAGTGGCTGTTAGGTTTTACCTATATCTGTATTATACTAACTGGAAAATTGTTGCTAAAAAGATAAAACTTTTTGAATGTTTGGTTTTATTTCTACATGACATGGATATCAAATCAAATCACATGGATTTGTAGCAGACAGTCTGAGTCTGGAGTTCAGAGCAGGATTCCAGTCGCAGGATTCGACTGGAGGAATGCCGGAAAACATTTGCACATACTTTATATGATTATCTTAATGTATTCCAGTAGGTTGCGACGGCAGTGGTGATATAAACTATGAAAGGAAACTGGTGCGAAAACTTATGGAGGACTATGACACTTCTGTTCGTCCATCCAAGAATGCCACAGAGCCGTTAAATGTCACATTCGGACTGGCACTTACTCAAATTATTGACGTGGTAAGTTCAATACTGGAAAATACTTTGCCATACAATTTTCCTTTATCGTCCAAACATTAACGCTATTATATTACATTGTTGCTTGCTCCTACTCCTACCCCCATTTCAAAGTGTCTTTAGAGTTCTGCTGGATGCTGGAGTATGGAGTTCACTTAAACAGAGTGCAGTTCAGTTCAGTTCAGTCGACTAAACTAAACTTGAAGCTCGTTTCGTTTTAGTTTAACTTCCAAAGCCATATTTGTACTTGCAGTATAGTGACACGCAAGAGTTTTAAATTGATCTTTATGGGACAAAAGTCTTTTTCTGGTTTTCCACTGTGCATTTCATTGGGTAACAAACACCACATAGCTAGCGAGTGAGTTAGCCTCTGACATATGGGAATGGCTTTGGCAAACCAAAGAAATTAAATGGGAGAAAGTTTTTGATTAAAAAGAGCGGATGCAGAGAAACAGTGAAAGCATGCAGTTATTGTATGTAGTACATGGTTTAAACTTAGATGTGTGCACACAACAACAACCAGATTTGCTAAGGTATTTGATGAAGTAAATAAATAATAGGTGCATGATTTATAAATTCATAAATACTAGAAGGCTGCATAGGGATCCCCCGTCCAGATTACTTAACTTTGTGGAGAGTTTATGTCGAAATGTTCCCTAAATTAGGTTAAAGAAAATAACAGTCAGTGCCACAAGTTATATATAAATCCCGGAGTACATATAAAAGGTACACTTAGGAAGTATAAATATTAAGCGTTACTGTTAAGACTTTAGTGAGAGAACACTAAATAAATGAATTCTTGCGTGTAGACGTAGTTGTAGGTATTCATTTCTTTTTTAAAATGGTGAAATGAGCCTGCACTCGAGTAGAACGGGCTCCATAAATCAAACTAAGCAATTAAATACTATTCTTCCCATAAGCAAAATTTATTGTTGGCTCCTTATAGACATCGAATGGATCAATTTGAAATTTATAGAGACCCAGTTAGACTTAAGATGTCTATCAAATACTCCTTAACTTCCTCACTGAAGTTCTTGATCCGAAAACTAATAGCCGCCATTACCATAAGAAGTGTACGTATACCTTGACACACATTTTGTATATTTTCTGGTTTTGTAAATAACTTCGTTAGCGTTGCAAGATGCAAAGGGGATTCAATAATGGTACACTACACTACATTTACCAGTAATGGTAGACTCTAGTAGACACTATTTTAGCATAAACTCATTAGATATGCACAAAATTGTATTTCATTTGCAAATGCTAAAGTACTTTAGAGCTTTTTCCTGGAAACTGCATTAGATTCCTGTTTAGTAAATCGTGGGTGTATTTTGCATTACATAAGTCAAATTACAACCATTACCAATAACTGGGAAAGTTTTTTTCTTCCATTGAAATGGATAGATTGAATAAACTCTACTCTACAATACATTCTTTGTAGATTAGAGTTGTGTGCATCGTTAATTACGCTTGGTAGTTTGAAACTTTAGCCATTTCCCAGTTCGCCGAGAAGAGATAAGAGTTGTACAGTATTTTCTTGTACTGCACTGGAGCGGAGATTAACATACGTATATTATGTGTATACCTACGTCCTACATTCCACAAATGAAAGTCCTACCCTGTCGTTTAGAATTTTCAATTTGTAGTTGTTGTACTTGCTTTGTCTTTCGAAGAAGTCCCATTCACAAATTGCACTAATTAACTTCGCTAAGTATAAAAAGATGAAACCGATAAACTAAATTCACCCAAACATTTTCGGAAAGATGCCAATATTGAAATCTCAAGGAACTAATGAACCTTTACAACATTAGCTCGAATATAAGTACCTCTGAAGTCCTGTGTGTATCCAAGATAATATTATGACTACTGTAAAAATAAAATTAGATCTGCATTTCTTTTGGTAGAATACTATTTGTATTGAATTGGGGGAATGATTGAAGCGGTGAAAGCATACCAAGGTAAACAAACGGCTTATTTTGAGAAATGCTATTGCTATTATTTTAACATTACTACTGCCATGTTGATTCTATCCGTATCAAAATATGCCTAACTGAACAGACTGATCCACTTTCTATTATTTGGCGCTATACTGTAATGGATTATGACGATAATAGATCATGACAATATGGCTAGAAATCTAATGTATGTAAGTAGATATGTATTTATGATTTACACGTTTTGCATTCGAGATTCATACGAATTCCTGCTAGTGTGACAGAGTAGTATTAATTTGCATCTTTGGTGTTGATGCCATTCCACAGTAAGATTTATGTACATTTGGAACACGTAGCAACTAATTACAGTTATATACTTATTATCTATATATACCTGTATGTGGTACATACAAATACCAAACATCCATTTATGTTCACAGGGGATAAATAAACACAGGGAACTTTGTAAGGTCACGTCATAGTAGCCAGGCATCTCATTCAGAGCTTAGATTGCCTATCAAACGAAAACCATGAACATAAAAGGAAATACTACCTGTGTACAAATTGTACAAATGTGCTGCATGACATGACAGACGACAGAATGAGCCAACCCGTATAGTAGTCGTAGAAATATTTTATAATTAGACAAGGGGATGAAAGAAAGCAAAGCACAAACTGGAACTGGAATGTATTATGAAAGGGCGTATAGTACAGTAATCCCACTATGATATCGTATAAGGGAAACCGAAAATAAATGTATTTTTTGGTTGCACATTTGTACTAAACCATTATAATACTTATAATATCATTACAAATGTAAATGCGACGAAATGCTGGCCATTCAGTTCAGTTCAGTCTAAGTTTGTTGGTGAAAGATTGCATTTTAAGTGAATCTTTTCAAGTAGACTCTCGAAAATCGGAATCACTGTTATGTAAATAAATTACAAGCTCTGAACGAACCAGTAAGGCATACAATACAATAGTAGACACTGAGGCAGGAAAAGGTAATAAAATTTCAAAAGACTAGGTAAGCTCTACATTGGTACAAATAGAACTGTAATGTTTTATTACTCCTATTCCACATTTGTGCAGTAATTATAATTGATATATTTTATTATGTACGTGTGCCGACTTGTGTGCAGTGTTCTGGTTTGCTATGTTTGTACCATTTAGGCTTTTACCGTCTGATTTAGGAGTAAAGTAGTGGACTAGTTACGTAATAATTACATGACATTACCAAGGTATCTGCATTAAATTACTCTGTAGGGATTATACACGCGAATGTGAGTTAGGTTGAGTCTCAGCCAGAGTTGAGAATGTACTATTACTGTGTAATAGTAGTGAAAGCTGAGTTCGAGTGGGTTTGAGTGGACTTGAACCGGAGTCAGCTAAGCTTGTAGTAAAGTAATCTAATAAAACGTGCAGTCACTATCTTTACTTCACGTAGTCCATATACGTCCTATTGATGGTGCTGGAGCTAAAGCTAAATAAACGTAATTGTTGTTATAATTCCTATACTAAATGCAATAGCGAAGGAGTAAGGAGGCACTTTAGCCGTTAAATGTTACCTTTAAGATACCTAGTTGTTTTATTGTTAGTTTAGTCGGATTTAGTACCTAGCTATTTAAACTAACTATACGTTAGGCCCGACCCCGACACAAACTCAAACTGTTCTCGAACTAATGGTAATAAAATAGAGTATACATAATACGTACGTATATTAGTGTAGTAACAGTAACATAAGTAGAAGAAGCGTGAAAGAGTGGAATAACAAGTAGTAATTCTGCTAACTATTTGTAATGTAAAATACTATAGATAGAGCTAACATAAGTAAAGTAACCTATGTAGGCAGGGCATGCAAATTCCTGGCTTTACGAGTTGTTCGACATATGTCTCCATAAAATACGCAGAAAATGAATCACAGCGCGTAATGGTAATAGTAAAGCGTTAGCCCAATATTATCCTGCAATGATGATGGAAAACAAACAAACTTGTTTCAAAACAAACACCCATCAATCCCAGACCGGCCAAAGCTAAACCAAACCAACCCAACTTCTGTTCATCATAATACGGGACAGATATTGTCTACAGTATGTTTACAATTGCCTATAGCATTCTGTTTTGTAGAATGTAGCAATTCTGTAGAGAAATCTAGTATAAGTGAACATTTGTAGGGTGGGTGTATCAGTACCTACTTAACTTAAGTAACTTAATAAGACTTTCATTTATTTCTCGTATGTATTATGTATTATATGGAGCATAGCGTTTCATTTTAGTTTGTGATACGAGTTAGTGAGTTAGTGAACCGAGTTTTCAACGCCCTTTCCTTCTGCACAATCCAGATCCTGTCCACATACTAACACTTAAGTTAAGTTACACAGGAAAAACGTGGCAATCGTTTTCTTTAGAAAACTTCCCTTCAGCCAACTTAACGAGACGAGACAAAGATATATGGAAGAGATAGTTGAAAGTGTCAAAGAACCATTTAAGTTATCCTATACTCGGGATAGATGTAGTAGAGTAGAGAATAGATCCATTATATTATATCCGTCACATATATACTACTAGTTGCAAATACTTGGATCAAGTTCGACTATTACTGGCGTGGAATGACTATGCAAACAAAGGAAATGGGTTGGAAATGTTGCTTCCTAGAAAAATTACGAGAATCTGGGATAATTACTTAAGTATATTCTAAGCAAAATATTATCTTTGCACAAGTCCTTTTACTCCTAACCTTACTGACAGTTTTTTCATAAGTAAGTTTCTATCTCCCGCTTTTCTAAGAAAATGGAATTTCAAGAGGAGATTGATGTATTTTCAGAGTTTCTGTAAATGTTTAACCGACTGTAGAAGATTACCTTTCAATTTTGTTAACTAGGTGTGTGGAGAAACTAATGCGTTGCTATATTTTACGGAAGAATTTTTGCATACTGTTTGCAAGTTTTCGGATTTTCGGGGTTATTACTGTTTGGAAATAAACGATTTATTTTATAAGAGAGATTGTTTAAAGCAAGAATGATGTGGGTAGTTCCAGAAAAAATTTAAACACTTTATCTTGTCGATAGTTTCTTGTTTGTCATGTGAGTACTTCCGTTCGGAATAAGGGATGAAAAATGAATAGAAATTCTAGCAAATGCTACACAGAAAATATTGTTTTAATATTACATAATACGGTATGGGTTGGTTGGTGCGTTCAAAATAATATCATAAGCATAAATCAGTGAACTTTATTATTAGTATTTCTAGATTATACATACAACCAGATACAGGTACACTACTGTAGACTGTAGATACACGAAAATGACAAAAAAGTACACAAGGTTAAATTTTCAATTTAGCATTGCCTAAATATATAGGTATTACTATTTTAGGTAAAATCCTTTATAATCATGAAACATATCTAAGCGATATTGTGTGAATGTGAATTATCTGCATTCATGCATGATAGCATGATCATGTATGAATTCTAAAGCTATATTTTGGATTGAAGCCAAGATGCGCTGTTGAAGAAAGCAATTGTTGAGTGATCTTGGGTAGGATACGATATTCCGTAGCACCTCTTAA
>JAQFYC010003618.1:0-20078 GCA_034694165.1 Tomocerus mixtus
GATTTTGATTCGTGTAATTGAATGGCCATTCTTTGTCACTTGAATAAAGCTTAACTAAACTAAACTAAACTAAACTAATAAAATAAATGCGACAAATAATAGTACTATATTATAAACTATATAAACTATACTATACCTTCCGCAAATAGGAAGTAATTATTGCTATTACATTATATTTACATAAAAGTATGTACGTTCTTCAATATTAATGTATTTACGCACTCACTAAATGAAAAGCAGCTAGTTCCAAAGTAAAACACAAAAAATGTAGCTTAGTCCAATGCTGCACCAAAGCTTAATGAACTGAATTTCATTTCGTCGTAATAAGCTTGATTCATTTATATGTAGTGATATGCACTATATTGCTATTAACTAAATACATTAAATACGCATATAATAATTAAAACTACACGTTGCATTGCATATAGTGTGCATAATGATTATAGTTATTGTAGCGTAAGTGTAGGTACTTTACATACCACCTTGCCTTGTGACAAGAAAGGACAAGGACGTTATTCAATGTTAATGTATAATTACATAATAGCAGTACATAAAATACATTTATTGGTTGATGAGCAAGTACCTATGTAGGTGTGTACTACGTACATAAACATGTGTGTCAGTATGTAGAGTATGTACATTTAGTACATAAACGACTTCTGTGGAACACATAGGTACTATCGCCAAAGGAATTATTATTGCAAGTAAAGTCGTTTAGTGATGATGTACAAGTACTTACTAAGTAGTAGGTACTTCTACTTAGGTACTACTAAAATGTTGTATGTACTTGCATTAGGTACATTGCCTTGTGTAAGTGCAGTACAAGCTCTCCTATAAGAGTACACAGTGCAGAATATCGCAATATAATGTAAAGGACAGTCAGCTGTTGTAAATTAATTGGAGCGTCAGCAGGAAACGTTGAGGGAGTTGCAAGTCGCACTAACACTAAAACCAATGTACGTTTGTGCAATTTGTGTTAGTTTTGGAACAAGACGGATTTCATGAACTGTGACACTCTGCCTGGGCCTAACAACTTATTATTATTTCAAAGGCATGCAGCCAAGCCAAATAATGACAGAGAAAGCTGTTCGTGTCCCTGTCCTGTTACAAAGGAGCCTCCCATGACAGTTCTATTCTATTTCATTGCTAATAAACTGTCTCGCTCCAAAATGGCAAATTGATTCCGCCTTGTCTTTTCTTGCTTTGCTCTGCATTGCTTCCTTGCACTGCACTGACTTGATTTGCCTGCCATGCCATGCCAAGCCAAACTCCTCTGGCTTCGTCTTACACCACTGCCTTCCTTTCCCTTACACTTCCACTCTCCTTTGCTTTCACTTCCCTTCCAATCTATGTATATAAATACCTATTATGTATGTAGTAAGTACCTAAGTGCAAGATTACAATCTCCTATACCTTCGTATACTATTCCTATAGATTTTATAAAAAAAATTGCAAAGGTTCATTCAATAAGGTAAACTTTTGGATTGATTGTCCCAGTGTGTACATTTAACTTATTTACTTCAGCAGCATAGCTTTATTCCCTTGTTTGTCTCTCTCCTCTGCTAATGAATGAATCAGCGAGCCAGACCAGACCAGACCAAACCAGAGCAAAAGCTTTGGATGAAGAAATGCCGTCGTTGCAAGCGTGACACTCTGATATTTACGTCAGAGTGGAGTTGAAGAGAAAGTTCCACTCTTGAAGAAGACAAACAGGTCCAGAAATCAGAAGAAATAGAATTTACTACTAGTTAGAAACTAGTAGGATCCGAAAATAGAGCATATAGGTACCTACTACTATACTATGCGTAGGTATTTCAAGCTTAGTTATATATTTACAAGCACTCTTTCTATTTCTGTAAGTATAGTTTCTTATAAAGAAAAGAAAAGACATCAATTCCCTAGAAAGTGGAATGGACAGTCTTATACGTACTTAGTAGTAGTTTCCTAATATGTATAAAGTTGGCTAAACTTTCTTTGCATGCATGTATATTCATAGGATCGATGAATAAACTTTCTTTGCTTAACATGAGAATAATGTTTTGTTTGCTAATAAGATTATAGTGGGATTTTTTAACTGTGAAACAATTACATAAAGTAGAAAGATTTAGGTGAAACAAATAGTGATAAAAGGAAGATAGCGGTTTCCTTCTTTTTAGTTAGAATTATTAGAGTCGAACTCTACCCACTACCCACGCCAAAAGTAAAACTACGTAATTGTACCTAAGTGTAATATAGATTGTTTTTTAATGAAATAGAGTAACAGTAACAGCCAACTCACTAACTGAGAACAAATGTAAGTAATGGGAACGTGTTCAAAAGGGATCATAACATAACAGAGCATTAAGCGATAGGATATCTGTACCATAAACATGTACTTTAGTTACCTTGTCTTGAGTTAAGCTGACTGGTCAATCCAAAATCCAATCCAATACACCCAGGGCGAACTTTCTCTGATTTCTTTACTTTCTCCTTGAGCTACTATTTGTATGTATAAGGATTGGATTGGCTATGACTTGATTTTGCTCCATATGTACACAACTTGACTTTCCTTACTTTCTTAGACTCCCACACTCCCATATTACGTAAATGGGAGCGTAAGAGTAGCCTTCATAGCTACACGTCAGTTTTAATCCAAAGAAAACTTGTAGCAGTAGTAGCTGAACTGCGTATCGTGACTTACATAATGAAAATGACAGACACAAGTTTTTATTTGTAGATAATAATGCAAAATTCCTAACACATTCATAGGCTTTTAGCATTGTGAAAAACTTTTGACTACCACTTATCATTCTGTATTTGTAATTGTCCATACTAAATAAGAACTTGGGTCTAGCATTTTTTGTTGTTAATAAATACTCGTATCTAGCCTTGTTATCCTGTAATTATTATTCTTATTTATTTTATTTATTTTACTATAAATAGAAACAGGTGAAATTTATTTTCTTTTGTGTTCTAGTAAATATAAACTTGTGTCTGTCATTCTACATTCCAGAAGAATTTGTGTCTCATACATTTACTTATTTAAACGACGATATAACTATTTGTTACAATGTTCCGTGCCGTTTAGTTTAGTTGACGTAACTTTAGTTTGGTTTGAGCAAACGTCGTGTTTAACTTGAGTAAATTGACTTGAGTTGACAGGATTGGATGTTGATTTCGTTTTGGCGAGCAATTCAATCCATTCCTCAAGCCTCAGCCAAACCAAAGCCAAAACCTAGCGAGGAATTCTATGAGCTAGAGTTCCGACGTGAATGCAAATTTAGCTTCAAACTCAACTTCCGACTCAGCACATTCAGCCCAACTCACTCCACTCACTCACAATCAGGAGACTTTGAATTTGAGATCGGAACCCAGCCGGATCGCTGTACTTACACATTTCTCCTTCACATATATACACATAGTACATATACATACTTAAATGATAAGTTAAGCTAAGTAAGACTTTCACTTCAGTTGAGATACGTTCTTAAGACTTAAACTCAACTCTCTTTACTTATACCATCATAAATACCTCAGTTACTTACAAGTTTACAAGTTTACAACCATGATAGGAATATTTAAGACTATTAGTTTGCGAAAAATTGCGTAGTTAAACTCCAGGGCGCAAGTTATCGCCACTATTTGTAGATTTAGTCATAAAATAAGGAAGTTATTACTGACTAACGTAAATAACTAAGGGAAATTGAAGAACTCTCTATTTTTAGCAAACTTACAAGTGTAGTCTAATTTCTAATAGCGGTTGTGGTCCAGATATACGAGCTGATACATTTCCTGGGAATTACACAACACACAACAAGATTATTTGCGGTTTTTGTGCACTTATAGTACAACTATGCAAATATTTTCTACTTATTCTATGCTAGGTAAATATTTTGTTGCAGAAATGTTTTGTATTGTATATCTACCTATATATGCATATTGATTTTTTTATCCTTACCTTTTGTTCACACACACACTCTTTATTTATCACACTACTGTATACTGAATTTATGTGTGCAGTTATGATATTATATCCCAAGAGAAATAAAATTCTATGCAAAAATGTGATATAATGTTACAATATAACTAAACTTAAGTACAAAGGTTTATGTTAATCATAAGAAATACCTTTCCGCGTATCTGTTAAAATGTGATGAGATGAGGAATGACGCAATCAGTCTTAGTGTTAATGTTACATATTAAGAAAGACGTTGCTTTGCTAAGTTTCTATTGCTATGTACTATAGTGACTTCTGTAGTTCGTAGTATACTGTACATAGGTATTTACTTAGAATGTCTTATCAGAGTTTCTCTTGTTATTGAACTGTACAATAGAGATAGGGCATTGTCGTGTCGTTGTCGTCCTCGTCGACTTGTTCTATTCCTAGTTTGGTTGGTTTGGTCTGGTCTGGTCTGGTCTGGAGATGAGATTGGATGAAATGAAATGCGTGAATACATTAAACATTACATTATTGCATTACAAAGTGCCACGTTAGGTTTTATTACCACATTTCCTTCCTCTTTGATACCATCATCATCATCGAATACATAAGGCTTATACGTAAGTAATGCCAGACCAGGCCCTATGCACAATATAACGAAAACTACTATTTATATGAAAACTAACCTATACTCTCAATTACATTGTAGTAGTACTGTACATGGCTTCTTCCTTCTTCTACGTGTGTAACTCTAACTAAATACTAAGATACCTTGCTTCATACGGTTAGTTAGGTTAGTTATCTGATTTAGGAGAAAAGATATCCTTTATAACGTACATTTTACTTCGTTGTATAAGTGTATCACTATTTATATACATGAAATTATATTATATAGTACTAGGTATGAATATTTTGTATAACTAAAGGAATTTCTTGTAACTGTTAAGAAGAGGAAGAGATATTGAATGGCTAAAATGACAAGATATGCATAAATTGTCTAATACTTAAGTAATACATGCAGCAATTCCATTTTAGTTCAACTTTAAAAACTCTGTTATTGATGAAACGATAAAGAGTGTCTTTGTCTACTAAAAGTTCCAACGTTTCAAGTGTAAGGAATTCAAACGGGATAAAAGCAAAGTCTCTGGCCTGGCCTGGCATCTTCTTTTCTCTCAATTAAACAAAGTAAGCCAGCCAAGCCAGCGAGCCAGCCCAAGGTATCCTTTCCTCTAATAGTAATAATACCTACGTACTAATGTGCGAGTTGAGTTAAGTTGAGTTTATATGCGTAAGTAAGTTAAATGGATCTCTCTACTCAAGTTCAGTTCAGTCAGCATCAGCAAGGATACTTTATTTCATTTCTTTGGTTAAAAGTCTGACTAAAAGTTCCTTTGTCGTTCGTTTGTAGTTCTTAGTATTCTTAGTAACTATTGTACTCTATTTGCTACTAAAGAGTAGTATAGACTATATAGACTATAGACAGACGAGTCGAAATCGTAATTCCTCTTCTAAGCTTTTAATGAATGAAGTTTTTACAAGAAAGCCATTCCGAGAGTTTCTAAAGTTTATTTTGAGGAAAGACTTGGTTTGGTTCTTTATGTACTTATGCGTCTTCATAATTGGTTATAAGGATGTATAATTTATTTGTTGAGTATGATCACAACAATACATAATAAGGAAATGGTGTTTTATGTTTAGGAATACAAATTAATAAAATAGTAATGCATTATTATTACAAAACCTTCATAACGTTGCATACTATAGCTATGTGAAGGCAATTCTTAATTTACTAATTCTTTATGAATGTTTTCTAAATGTATTTGTGGAATTATAAAATGAAAAATAATTCTTTGGGTAAAAATGAATTTTGATGGTACAATTTGATTTTGGAATTTGTACGTAGGTATCAGTAGGTAATGTGGGCACAACTTTGATCTGCAAGTAATACAGAAATACACCCCAAAGAATTTAGGGCAGAATTTTTAATGGGCGATTACATGCAATTTATTTTTGTATATACATCCGTGTAATATTTCAAAAGAGTAATCGCATTTATTAAGTTGTTCGCTTTAGAATGGTTTATTATTGCGAATTAATTAACTGAGAAATTATGTTTGTAGGCACATGCTTACTACATATGATAGACACGAAAGAAAGAGACTCAAGACGAAAAAATCTTGTCACGTCTATCTGGGATGCATAAGGGAAGATAAAATTATATTTAAGGCAATAAATAATAATTAATATTCATATAATATTTTATGTCCACGTAATCTCCTATGTGATTCACAGCATACAAACTGTTCTTTTGTATTAAGGAGACATATTGAATATCCATAGATGCGTAAATAGACATCATTAGCTGAGACACATACTAAATACTATAATACTATCGTAGTAGTAAGTATACTGGAAGTAGTATGTAGGCATGGAAAATAAATTATGTGGGAAGGAAGAAGATTAGTGAGTTGACTTGGCTTCTCTGACGGATAGATCACTCGCTTCTCTATTCTGATGTGATTTGATGGAAAAGCAAAGCAAAGATGTGGATGAACCTTCCCCTTGCTGCCTTCAACCTACATAAGTAGGCGACCCACCTCCGTTCGGTTCCTAAATCTTTTTTCCAATGAAGGTTCAACTTTTTGGCTCACTAAATAGCTAACTAAGCAAATAGAAGTAGGTAAAGCACGTTTGCAATTTCATGTGACAGAGCACCAGACAAATATATGTAGGGTATGGTACGGGGCCTATAGTCAATGCCAAGGGAGTTTTAACAAAGTCAAGGCAAGCCAGGCCACACCAAAGCAAAGCAATGGAAATTTATTGAAGTTGACGTCATATGTAAGTGTCTCGAATATTTCTTGCTCTTATTCTGATTGAGATACAAATACTTATGCTTATTAACTCAGCATCTCAAATATTCCTTATAATAAAACAAAAGCTCATTCCGTATTACTGATACTTATGTAAATAATATTATTATTATTATTATTTATCTATTTTATTTTTTATTATTTATTATATTATTTATATTTATATAATATTATTTATTATTTACGTACCATAAATCCTATACATTTATATATAGGATACCGCACCGGTCTATACAACACCTATTCAAAACTATACAATGATTAAATTATTTCACTGTAAATTAAAATAAAAACTCTTTAAATTAAAAATTTATTGCAATATATATTAACATTCCAATGCTAATATTTAATCACATGGAAAACTTAAAAAAATGCAACAATGTCAATTTTTCCTTGTGATTTCGTAAATTGCATAATACTAAAGTACATAAGTAGATGCAATTATTGTAGCAAGTGTTCATGGGCACATAATATTATCCTTTGCTTACTGTGTACATCTGTACAGATATCATTCCTATATGTAATACCTAATAATTTATTTGTACAATATTATTATTTCCTGTTCCATTGTAGAATTACTTTCTTTTATTGCAAATTGAGGATAAGAAAAGAATTTGTTAAATTACAGCCAAGTGTAATAACGTATATAGGTATAGAAGCATTCTATTTAGTTCTATTCAGGTTCAGGTAGAAGATATACCTAATAAAACTAGAAGATACTATTGTTTAAGTGCCTATACCTACAGATATGTGCCAGCATACAGTACATAGTCGTATGTATGTATGTGGTAAGGAGGGATGGATGGATCGTGACTGGGAAACATCTCGCACCGCATTTAGTAAAGGTTTACGGTTTATTCCTCTAGATTCGTAGATGTTTGCAAAGATTGATGAGAATTCGCGGACTTCCAATCCAGCTGAATGGAATGGCTCCGAATCAGTGAGAACACAGAAGGAATCACAAGTTGGAAGGCTCTACGTAAAACTACTCGTTGAGTTCAGCTCAGTCTAGTTTGTTACTGATATAAATTTACAACAATTGTATTACATTATAGTACTATAGTAGCTACTATATAAATAGTACAGGATAACTTACACAATTCTTTATATGTATCACTATCCTATATACTATCCTAATGTAGGTAGTAGGTATATAAATAAAATAAGAGTGAGAGTGAAGATAGAAATACATACTGCTTCTCAATCTCAATCTATTCTATTTAGCGCATACTCGTATGTATAGTACATACAATACAGATAGTAAGTACCAGTACCTATTTATAGTATGTCTTGTATGTATGTCTCCATTTCTTACATAAGTATAACAAATTCCACGAACAATAAGTAAACAAGGTTAGTTAAGGTATCACTACAGTACAGAATACATTTTCTACTTTCCAGCACACAACTGAACTGTAAAGAGTAAAGACTGTATCTGATTTTAGGATTTTGTTAGACAACTACAGAAGACTGAGACTGCTTTATGTATTTAGTATTGTATTATTTGTAGTAGTGCTATATGCATAGCAATTTTGAATTTTCTTTTTGTTCTCTATCTTTCTTCCTTTAAATTCTATCTTATATGTATATACGTATATATGATGTAATCTATGTACATACTACATATTATATCTAATCTATAGCTGCATAGCAGTAGTTATGTAATGTAAGTAAATAGAGTCACTACACTTCTCCAGCAGAGGAGAGTTAGGGTAGCTGTAGGTATCTGATTTTGTCTGTACTGTCTACTGTGTGTGTTTGGAGAATTGTGTCTTTCTGACGTAACACTCCAGGAAGTCCTGGAGTGTATGTGATGTGATATTGAGGATGTTTAGCTGACTAGATTATATGTCATCCTCTTTGCTCTACTTTTGCGGATCTAATGTGTAGTTGAGTTCAGTCAGCTCCTTTCCCATGCCTTGCCAACGGAAAAGCAAACCATGTTAAAGGATACAAATGATATCAAAAGTAGAGATTGTGGAAAGAAATAGAAATGCTCATCCAACAAAACCGTGTCCACAATTTTAGTATATAATTGTATATCTATTATACTCTTTCGATATACAGATATTCTCCAGTTTGTCCAGTACAGTTCAGAATATAACTCTTTTGGAGTTAAAACTATTTGTTACCTAATAGTGCCAACTCTAACATATAAAAGTACTACATACATAAAATAAATATATAGTATAGTGAATAGATACAGAAAGTGAGTCAGTTACTTAAGAATGGTTCTTTGGTTTGTTGGTCCCACATAGCATCTCTTTCTTCTCTCTTTAGCCCTCTAATAGAAGTTCTTTATCTGGATTTCCTGACTCAGCTTCAAAGATGAGGATTACCTTTCTAAGCATTTCCTATTATTAGATTGATCTTCTTCCCATCTTTTGCTTTGACTATTATTATATAGAAATAATATACCTATTGTCTTTTTCAGAGAACTATTACAGTTCTTCACATAATAATAGTAGCTGTATCTGTACAAGAGTAATTTCCGATGCGTACTAATTTATATGTAACAATTTAACAATGTTAGATGAATGCTACTATGTATTAGAATGAAAAAGTGAGGAATTATTCGAAAATAAATTTTATTCTCAGTATTAGATTCATATTACATGAACATGACAATAAATACTATCTGTATGATAAACGGGGGTATCCATATTGTAGTTTTTGAGCTTAGAACATTTTGAATGGAGTCACCCGGTTTAAATTACTCGTAGTGGTCCTTCAAGTATTTTTGTGGGGCTTTAGTTTAATTTAGAGTGGGGGATTGCGACAGGTACTGCATAACTTATGGTAATAAGTATGGCGATAAATATCAGATTTTTATGAGGAACTGGATTTAATATCCGTAAGAGATTCCGTATCCGTTGAAGGAAGCGTGGGCGACAGCGGCGGCTGGAGAGTAAGCGAGTCCGGAGTATCCGACAGCCTTGTGGGCAAGAGCTGGGGCAGCATATCCGTGAGCAAGAGCTGGGGCGGCGTATCCGTGAGCAAGAGCTGGGGCGGCGTATCCGTGAGCAAGTGGGGCGGCATATCCTCCGAGGGCTGGGGCGGCGTATCCTCCGTAGGCAACGGCGGCTGGTCCGTGTCCGTAAGCAACGGCGGCGGGTCCGTGTCCGTAAGCTACAGCTGGGGCGGCATAACCGTGAGCGGCCAATGGGGCGGCGGCGTATCCGGCGTATCCGACTGGGCGGGCAGCGAAGGTAGCGTCGTTGGTGACACGGCTGTCGTATTTGCGAACGCTAGCGTGAGCAGAGTCGATGGCCTGTGGGGAAATAAAGTTCAAATCACAATCTAAGTATGTAAGCAAGAAATTGAGCTGAATATATAATTTTGCTGAAAAGGGCAGAAAGTTAGGAGATCTGGAGACAAAGGAGTAAGACGGGTAGAGTGTGGTTTATCGAACTGACAAGTAAATGTCAGTAAATCTGGAGAGCTTTAAATCCTAAGAGAGATTTGCTTACCTTGGATTGGTGAGAGACGGAGCTGAGTCCTCCGAATCCACGGAATGTACCTTCGGATTGGGTTCCGAGGGAAAGGGTGTTATCGTAAAGTCCTCCGGTGTGGATGGCTTGGGCAGCAGCAACCAAAGCGAAGAAGGCAACAGTCTAGGGACAGAAATTTAGTCAAATCAGCAAAATCTTTACATAATACATAGTACAATCGATCGAGTCAATAGAAATTTTCAAAATTAGAAACGTTTGAATTTTTAATTGAATCTTTGTTTGCGAAAAGTGAATTAGAGTCGAGGGCTTTTGAATTGAGAATTGAGTTGAATTCAGTAGGCAGAGAGATTGATACTTTTAGTTTAAGCACTCGAGACTTGAGAACTTCAGACTAACAGAATAGTTTGTAAGTATGTAAATGAAACTGAAAATGCTTTTAAAAATCTCACAACGGATTTGTTTACCTTGGCGAGCATGATGAAGTTTGTTTGTTTTCGAAATGGAAACGAAAAGGCAAAGGTGAGAAGAATTTGTGGTTGTATTAGAAGTGGAGTCAGAAGTGGTACTGAATGATTCTCCATGAAAACCGTAAACATTTATATAGGAGCGATGAATTCATGGCAAAGATTATCTCAGGGCGTTGTGCCATGCTATTCAACCTAGCCAGCCCGTCTACCCTGATTGTAACACTGAAACCAATGCTATAGCTAAATCATCCTACGATAAATACTTATGCTAAAGAATTATTATTACCTACATATATTATAAGTATATACTTATGTGTGTATAGTATGATATGCATACCCTTTTGTAACCTTAGTCAATCCAATTCCAATCTGTAGCTATAGAGCTACAGAATATGATAGTACACATTTATATTATATTATATAATAAGTATAATGTACCTAAAACATATTATAAAGTAACAATAACATAACTGGGCAAGTTTATAGGTACAAACAAATCAAATGCGTTGGATTAGATTAGATTGCTTTGCAATTGGAAGGGATTACTTTTAGTTTTACTTGGCATGGCATGGCATTAGCATATCTGTACAGTGTACTGTAATGTAACAAGATAGAGAAGGAATACGGAGGACGAGTTGCGAATATTACATTTTATATTCATTCCCTTCACTTTTCAAATACATTGATTAAGGATCTTTTAATATTAGCCCTGTTATGTTGCATAAATGTACTCTTGTATCTATTTGGCCAACATAACACTGAATCTGTCGATATATAATGTATTTGCACTTACTATAATGATAATAGCACCACACCGACGTGAGATGGAAAAGTACTACATTACATTTACAAATACATCCACTTAAATTTAGTAAACAAATCTCTATCGCTTGTACCTATGTCATAAATGCATTACATATTTCTGTATACTGTATACAGATACCTACTACGTATACAGTAAATAAGTATTGGTTATGTAATACATTTTTAAACCTTGCTACCTTAAATAGTATGGCCATTCATTCTTGTTTACTTGTACAGATACGTACGTGTGTAATGTATATGTACATAGTTAATGCAGTTCAGTCAGGTGAACTGACTTGACTTGACTCGACTTAACTGATCTTTTATTTTTAATGTTATTATTATAGGGAAGTCAAGTCAAGTCAAGTCAAGTCAACCCTGTCTTACATTACATACAATCACAGTCAGCACTCTACTCTTAAAATATTATCGTCCATGTCCATGCCATTCCACGGCATGCCATTAGAGTCCACTACTTAATATTTATTGATATCCAAGTGCAACCTAGAAACCTCAGTCTATAAATAATCAATGCATGTCCCTAACTACGTATAACTGCCTCTTTTATAATTATAAATGCGCATTTGCCTTTTCAATTGGCTATAACTATAACATAGGGCTTAATAGAATTTTATGGGTATGTATAACACGCATAGAGCAAAAGCCAACCAAACCCAACCAAACCCAAAGTCAAGTCAGGCCACACCAAATCACACAGATATTTATACACACACCAAATTATAGCTTTACGTAATAATTCCATACATTATGCATTCCGTGCACATACCTACGTAAGTAGGTACCTATTACCTATAGGTATATAACGGTACACATACACACACACACATGTTGTTGTCCTTTTGTTTGTGTTGTGTTGTGTTTTTATGTAGGCAAAGGTAGCACAGCTTGAAAAGTTGATAGGAAAGGGCAATCTCTATCATTCCTGTTTAATGCTATTTATTGTATGTATTCTAAATATGAATGTATTTGTGTGAATGCATGCTCCACTCCTGCTTAATCATCTTGACAGATTATACTCACGCATTGTCGTCTCATACACTACTAATTTTCATACGTATATTATTACATTCATGATTTCTGTCACAAGTATGAGTTTGGACATACAAGTACAAATACAAGTACAACACAACGCACCCGAAGAGAACATACATAAGCATTATTAATTGCAAATCTAATACTACCTTTATATATTAGCAGTTGATTTGTATGTACAATGTACATGCATGTATAGGTAATAATATGGTCGTGAAATAGAATGGATCTGCTATGGAAGGAATATGTATGTAATTCTGTTCTTGCACCTTGAAACTAGTTTATTAAAGTCGAGTAGTAAACTATGTCATTATCTTGTGTAGGATCTCTGTGAGTGAGTGTGTGTGGCTATTTGGCTATAGGCTAAGTGTATTTAAGTATATTGTTCTCTTACTATTAGAACTGAGATCCATAATTTAAGCCAAGGAAATTCACGCGTGTTCCTTTCCTACGGATATTTCATCTCATAACTTTACTAATGTTTTCATAGACTCCTTCTCATTTCATTTGACAGTTTGGGCCCTGCATGTTGCTAAACTAACTTTATGCACGTAAATAGTAAATGTATATACAGCCACAGTCTCTTTGTGTACTACACGCAGAGAACACAACCTAACAAAGCCATTAACTACTTCAAAATCACAAAAGCTAATCACAAGAAGTAGGAAACAAGGATAATAAACAGTTTAGATATTTATAAGTGGAATGACTCAACTCAACTTTGCCATTCTGTTGCTCTTATATTACCCGAATGTTGTTTGGAAGGGTTTATTTAGTAGTTAGTAAGCACAAAACTTTGGCATTATGCAAGAAACCAGATAGAATCGGTAACAATTTGTTAAATGCATATGTTTTGCCCTAAAATTCATAAGCAGCATTCCTGATTCCATATCACATCATTAAATAAAGAAGGCGAGTATAGAGTTGAGAGGAATGATTATGCATTTCGTTTGAGACCTGTCAGAAATCAGACGAGAATTAGTTAGGCTACGAATGCCGGTTCTGTGTTTCATTTTTTCGGCTTTAGCTGATATCGAAAATAGTAATTATTACCTAATAATTCACAGTTTGACGTCGGTAAATTGGAAATAATATTATGAAATATTTACAATATATAAAGTGTTATACAGATATGTTGGCCGTAAAATTAAGTAACTTCACCCAGGTAAGGCAGTTGTATTTTCGGACAGTAGATAAACTGTATTAATGCCAATATCCGTATTTCTCATTGGGAATTAGTATTTTGATGGAGAACTTATTATGATTGAAATCGTGCATTTTAGTATTAATGCACTTTGCCTTCAAAAAATCAAATCGTAGTCGCTATCAGCTTTTTCCTCAAGAGGATTTAGTTATTTGGAAGATGAGCTTGTATTTTATGGAGAAGTTCGCAATAAATAAATGTCTAGGTAGGTCTCCTAAGTAGATATTTTTAAAAATAAGACAACAATTTAGAAATTTACGGCATTTAACATACTTTATGTCTACCTTTTTATGTAAATCTATGCACATACCGAAATGCAACGCAGTAGCAATATTAGTAATAACTGCACCGGCCGGCAGAATACCTACGCGTACGTTGCCGCTAATGCTAATATGTCTTAATGAATCTTGTTTTTCATTGTTATTAGAATAAATGTATTGTAAATGGTAAAGCAATTCTTGTCCTCACTTTTCTCACTGATTTTGCTACTGTATTTTACTTACAGTTAAATTGTGTATGAGGTACCTTTACTTTTCGTTTACCTGAATACAACAACGTCTCTGCCTCTGCCTACTCGTACTATGATATTAGTTAAATACAGTTACAGATAAGAAGTACATGCTATACATGCTATACTTACACTTATGCTACGCTCTAATCCAATCCAATACACTTCTGGACTTATTTACCGAGTTGTTTGCTAGAAGTTTATTTAGCTTGACTGGATATGTTATAGGAGCCAGAATTTAAGAAACTATTAGCTTGTATTATGAAGGAGTTGATTGCAATTTGACTTTTGACTGACACCACGCCTTGCCCTCGGGTTCATTGCTCATTTTGTCCATGTAGTGTAAGTGTACTGACTTGACTTGACTCTAGCTTATACTTACTTACCTTAGTTACTTATGTATTTATGCGGCCAAGTCACAGATAAGCAACCAAAATGTCTAATCCTACATAAGTTCACGCACTACAGCACAAAATGCCGAGTAGTACAAAGGATCCTAATAAATATTGACTGTAAGCGCAGAAAACAAACAAAGACGGCGTAACTCCGTTAAGACTCTGCAGGACACTTTTATTACATTCTTTTTCGCATACATACTCCTTTTAGTCCTTACCTAGTTACATACATTATATTCTTATACATAAATATGTAGCAAAGTAAAGCTAATACCTATAGACACGTTGAGACACTTTAACTTTGGCAGAATGCATTTAACCTAATCAAAAGCTGACTTTAATGCAGCTGTGCAATTCAGTGTTAAATTAACTAACTCGTGTGTTAATATATTATCTTTGATCTTGGAATGAATTTTGAATTCGACATTTGTATACTAGGTGTATCTGCATGTATAATATAAAAGTTGGCCTGCCCTCATAATTAGTTGGCTATCATCAATGAATAATCAACTATATCATATTACACATAGTATTTATATACATGCACTCATATAAATAGGATCGAAATGTAATAAAGCCGCCTTTCTGCATTCTATTGTGTTCTTGTAAATGCATACGTACAGATAGTGCATACCTTCTACAGATATTCCTATTTGATTTCTTTGTATGCATGTATCAGGTATCAAACATTGATTTTGATTGCACTTTATCTCTATACTTACTATTTGGCAATACACAAACTAAAAGACATGAGCTACATGACATAACGTTTTAAACTGCAGTCATGTCATTCTTTCAATCAATAATGTATGTTTTATATTTAGGTAACTAAAAACATTTGTATTGTAATTGTACTTTGTATATGTGTATGTACAATTGTATATGTACAGTATGATACCTACGTATATCTGTATTGACTTGGTTTGGTTTGTCTGATTGACTGTCTCATTTTTTGTCTGTGTTTTCTATATGCTGTGATAAAAAATGAAACCATTTACTTACTGATATAAGTAGCTGTCCGTAGGATGGACAGGTACTTACGTACAACTTACAACTTACAACTTACAACTTACCTGCACAATTTCAGCCTTAACTATCTGTAAGTAAGAGTGTTGTAAAAATATTTATTTACATTAGCATACTAAGAGTAATTGCTGTATCATTATATTGCATTTGTAGGAGCTCCTAATAAGACAATGTAATCAGTGGGAAACAATGCGAAGGAGAATGGGAATAGATTCGCTCATTGAAAGATTTAATGTGCGAAATAATGTCCTGCCCAGCTTAGGCATGAACGTACAGATAGTCTCTCTATTTGGCTACAATTCCAAAACGTATCTCAACTGAATTTTTGTTCTGCATTTGCATTGTATTAATTCATACGTATTGTATGTATGTATGTATGTTATAGTATATAAATGCATACCACAGTTAAATTAGGGACAAATTTTTATCGACATTGATTTTGATTTGGATAATAGAAATGGGATTGCGACATGTCTGTCACATCACATCATTTCAGATCCCATCTGACTATTAAAGTAATTTTCGACAATCTTTTTCTATATTTATTAGGACAGGAGACAGGATAGAGAAATGCGGTGTACTGTACAGTGTACAGTGTACAATAGGTAAAGACTAAAGAGTTTAATTTAGGCAGGGTGTTATTAGGATGATGAATGTATTTGTAGTAGTTAAATGGAAAAATACCGACGTTTATTACGATTATAGTGCTGAGCTTGCCAACTGACAATTAACATGCACTTGAGACTTGAAGTCCACATCCACCTCTAATTTTAATTACGATTTTCTTTGTGGGTTTCTTCATTGTGAGAAAAAAATAAGCCAAGGATTCGTGGGAATTAAATGATTGAGTTGATTTTGATTGTAAGAGTTTCTAGGACAAAGACTTTTATTCATGGACAAGGTATTGATGTATGTAATTGCTGTACTGTGAGACGAGACGGCAATTCAGTTCACTCACTCTCAATCATTATTACTTTGCTAAGGAGTCAACCCAAACTAGTAAATCAGGAGATTGTGGATCAGAATCAGAACTCAAATCAAACCAAGTCGCTGGCTTGGCTTTTGTTGTCATTTTTCGTTCACCTTCGGTTTCACATTTTTAATATTAGCAAACTGTACATTAGTCATTCTTAAACTGTTTACTCACTCACAAAGTCATGCCGTCGTTTTGCTCTGTATATTACCCTTGTACGTACCAAATCATTATACAATGAGCAAGCAATTCAGCAATAGGAAACGATGATTGTAAGTTAACTACTAATAGTCTCATTTATTTCCGTATTTCTCAATAACATTTATTAATTTTTCATGGTTTATGTACTAATTGCATTTTTAATCGTTTACTTATTTGTTTGTTTGTATAGTAAATAGTAATAGAAGACAGTTTTTATGTGAGCGCTCAACATGAATGTTATCAACTCATTCTGAATCCTGGTTTTATAGGTAATTATAAATTAACACCATAGCCCAGGGATACAAAATACATACTTCGGTACCGACCGATGCGAAATGTTTTGTTGCAGTTTTTATTTTTCTATAAAGTAAAAGTAGATTCATTAGTGCATGTATCTTGGATATATAGGATGTACTTCGGTCCGTTGGTAGTATACTCAGCATGCAACAATTTCATATATTTTTCTACATATGTGTAGGTCAAAATAATAATATCTATAAATATCTATAAGTAAGGCAAAACATTTATAGACATCCCCAATAGGAAAACCGAAATTCCAGTAGTATGCAATTTGAAGATAATATTTTTAGAAAACAAGTAAGTACAACCTTCATTGTATCCCTAAGTACTGATAATGCGATACGGAAGAAATGCTTTGTACGCTGTAGATTGTATTTAGATTACACTTATGTTTTAGCCAATTCTAATGGTATGCGCACATATTTATTTATTCTATTTTGTATTTTAGGTCTAACTGCCTAACTTAAACTTTATTGAAATTGAATTGAAGTTAGAAGTCTTGATCTAATTTAGGAATGTGATATTTTGTAGTATCAATATTGTACTTACATAAGTACATAGTGAGGAATTGTATTTAGTCTAGGATTATAACAATAGCATGCCAACAGATATCTAGTTGCTAGAAAGTTGTTCCGTTTCGGTGACAAAGTAGGCTCTGGTGATTCAGAAGCACCTCCGACTTCGTAAATCATATTAAGGACGACTATAATACGAAAAATTGGAGGATCGCACTTTAAATAATATTAGAAACGAACGAATTTCCATTTTTATCTTTTAGTTCTCCTCCCACTGCGCTACTTGAGTGAGATCTTTGCCTAACTTAGTATTCCTTATAATAAGTAGTATTTCAATAAGAACAGTAGAGTAGAGTCACGTTATGATATTAAGTACCATTAGGACTGCACCAATAGTATTAGCTCCGTTATCTTTTGTTTTGCAAAATACGTTGACTTAATAAAGTCAATGTAAAAGCTATTGACTCCAAGCGTGTAGATAATAGTATTGAGAGATGCTACTACATATTATGGCTTAATGATAAGCAATATTTGTATATGTTCTTGCGTAGCTATAAAATATTGAATTTAAATAATACCCACCCAGATCTCATTTACCTAGCGCAAAAGTGCGAACATACCAAAGGGAAAAAGGAAAATGTAAATACTAAATACAATTTGTGACCATTTTAACAGGATCTTATTCATCTATTTACGTATACACTTAGGTAGTCGTTCAATTGTTACTTGATCTTGTGTACAATTTTGGCAGAAGTGGCGCAGTTAATGTGATTCCTGTAATACTATTTTCACAAATCATTTAGAATTCATTTAGAACTGTTGTACCATGACCTTATGTAAGTATTAGTGTGAATTATATGATACTTACGCACTAAAACTACACCATTTTAATAACTTTTGTATTTTATATAGTGATATTTGTATGTAAGGATATTTACAAGTCATTTTGTTAAGCATATAGTATTGTTATGTTACTGCCAATTGTATTGTTACATCCAACTATCCAATAAGTATAGCCACTACAATGATATCCTGAATAGTAAAAAATAGGAGATGCACAGCGGACGTTAGTGCTTACTTACTGTGAAAGGGTTTCCCTTTAAAATATCTAGAAACTTGTCTATTTTGCATATCGGACTAGTCTATATGTACAGTAAGTATAGAAGAGCAAAGCTATAATACAAGATATAATATTCATCCTTAGTAAAAGTACTACATACAAGTTAAGTACCTACACACAATGAGAAGGCAGTTTCTATTTTCTGTCTTTTTATTCTATTACCCGGTCCTACGCTCTCCTCCTGTGTATATTATGCCCACACACTCTCTTGCATAGACACGTTATGCTTAGCTATGGGCTTCTTTGGTAAGCTTCCCCCCATCCCGCTCCAGCAATTTTATTTGACATTAATATGCACTCATGAAATTCTTTTCGTGCAATTGAACTTCTATTGATTCCCATAGGCGGTCCCGGACCGAGTCTGAATTCACGGCAATAGCTACATGATATTTTGCATATAAAAGTGAGTGATGGTGTTCTCACGCAGCACTCTCGCCTATTTTAGCCACTTTAGTTTAGCTTTCCCTCTTTTTATCTCCATCTTCATGTTAAATTGATTTTTCTAATGTTAAGTTGTGTGAAAGGGGTTTCTTAGTCATTCATTCATATCTTTCCACAGATAATTTATTGCTCCTTGAAAACTTTATCTCAACTGAACTCAACTTAAAATCAGATGAAAGCCGAATTTATACATACGTAAACGCATTCTCCTCCTTTACATTACATAAGTACATACTACATACTTACTACACTCTGCTGTAGTAATTCTTCATTCCCCTCTATAATACAATACAATATTCCTACATTCTAAAACAGTAATAAGTTCAACTAAACGTAACGTAAGTAATTCATTCATATTTATAAGACCCTACCAGAGCATAAGGCTTAGCAATAATATATAGGTACCTACAGTATATATCTTCGTAAAACTTAACCGCACACAGGCAATTCATCACTTAATAGAATTAGAAACAAATTTCCCGTTGCAATTGCCTTCACTGATTAGCTAAGTGCTAATGCTCGTTAGTTTTATAGTTTATCGTATCGGAAATAAGGGAATTATTTTTCAGACTCAGCCTCAACCGCTAACTCAACGCACCCGAAGCCTATGAATCATATTTTTATTCTGCTCTGCTCCCCATGAATATTTATAGCTTCATAAATTGTTTATTTAGACTTTATCTTACTCTCTCCTACACTAAATAGTTAGTGCTTTAACTTCAATCATCATTGAAAGTTTGGTTCTGCTACTGTTAGGGATCATCCATAAATGACGTCTGCGATTTAGGGGAGGGAGGGGGTAGAGAAAATCAGACGGTCGTATGATG